>ML791768.1:558181-572516 GCA_009831015.1 Picea engelmannii | reverse complement strand
CCTCGTCGGGGACATGCACTGAAAAACGATCAAGAGCAGCCTGCTCTGATACCACTGATCCAGATTATTTTCGGCACGAAATGAGAGCGGAGATATAACATAGAAATATTCAGAGATATTGCAAGAGAGACAACAATATAACATAGATATAGCGGAAATATAAAAAGAGTCACAGATATACAGTAATACACGATTTCTATTAATGAAATAAATGTACAGAGACTGTTAAAGTACAGAGTGAAAGACTCGCTAGAATGGTGGTAGCTTATCTCTGAGAAGAGATGTGACGGCTACTCGCATCCGTGAGAAGATGATTACAATGAGGATCTAGAGGGATTTTTACAATAAATGGGAATTCCAAAAGTCCTAGACATCCAAAAACCTAACCCTAGGAGATGAAGCGCCAAAAGTCATGTGGGCCCCGTTTGGGTAAGTGAGTACATCAACTTCCCGGGGTCGTAACTTTTGCATACGATCTCCGTTTTAGGCGTGTGATAGCTCGTTGGAAAGGTATTGTCGAGGAGATTCATTTTAGGGGCTCAATTATGCCTTATATTATCATAGAGAACCTCGATCTCGAAAAACCTTCATTTGGACCCTCAAAATGGCCCCGGAAGTTAAAACCTGCTAAAAATAGTAAATTGCCAAAATGGCCATAAAACTGTTTTGAGCCATTTGGAAATGGTGGGTGGCCATCGATATCCACCTGGATCAGGGGATGGAATGTTAGGTAGCTAGAGAGGTAGTGGAGGCCATTCAATGTAAGGTGGACTAGGTCCACTATATTATTAAATAAGGCCCACTATGGTAGTTAGATATAACAAATGTAAGAGGAATTCTTAGAAGGTTCTGCTTCTAGAAGATTCCTCCTCTAAAATGTTCTTAGGTGATGGTAGCACTATATAAAGGGGTTCAAGCAATGTAATGGGACATGAAAATAAGTATTGTATTTGGAGTGGTAGCTTAATAGGAGGAAGGCCCCTCGAAGAGGCAAGTGAACATGAGAGGATCCCTTCCATAATAGGATCCATTGTATGGTGTTGCCCTACCTCAAGGGTTTGATATAATAAAGTCGTGGTTTTCTATATTGTTTCATATATCTTGTGTGGTGATTGTATTAAGATATCTTTGGTACTATTGTGGTATTTTGTATTCAGGTATTTGGTACATAACATCATCGGAATGAAGATGGTAAGATGAGGTGTGATCTAATTGAGTACCCAAAAAAGAAAATAATTAAATCCAAAAATTTCTAGTGAAAATTGGATCTCTGTCACTTACAATAATCTTGGGGACTCCTTGTATCTTTTGAATTGTTTCCATGAATGTTGCGGCTACTGTAATTTCTTTAAAAGGATGAGAAAGAGAGAAAAATGGGCATTCTTTGTCAGTCATTCCACTACTACCATGATGATAGTATTTCCTTCATATTTGGATAAACCTGTAATAAAATCCATTGAAACTTCTTCCCAAACTTGACTTGGTATAGCTAATGGTTGTAGGAGATTAGAAAGAGAGAAAAAATGGGCATAATTTGTCATTCGATTCACTACTACCATGACAGTAATATTTCCTTCAGATTTGGGTAAATCTATAATAAAATCCATCAAAACTTCTTCCGAACATTGACTTGGTATAGCTAATGGTTGTAGGAGACGTGACATATTGATTGTCTCTCCCTTATTTTGTTGGCAGACCACACATTCAGACACAAAATTTTGAACATCAGTTTTAAGATCTTCCTAGAAAATCCTTCTTGATCCATTGACACATTTTCAAGAATCCTGAATGTCCTCCTATAGGAGAAGTGTGCAATTCCAAAATGACCTTTTGTTTGGGTTGGTAATTCTTACATAAATATAGGTGATCATGATACCATAGAAAATCATTCTTCCATACAAAATTATCTAATGAACTGGGGTCCTCTTATAGTTGTTGAATGATCTTGCATACCTCCTGATCTTGCTTCCATTCTATCATTGCTTCTCCCACCCAATCAGATTGTGAAATAGAAATAGCACATAGTGAACCTTTTGTTTCTTCTTTCCTTGAAAGGGAATCTACCACAATGTTGTGTTTTTATTTTTTCTAGATAATATCAAAGTCATAACCTAGCATCTTTGTAACCCATTTTTGTTGTTCTTATGAAGATAATTGTTTCTCCAAGGAGTACTTCAAACTATCATCATCAATTTTTACCTTGAAGTGTCCATGGCTTGTCGGTTGTCGAGCTAATTATATGATATTGATTTCGACATAAAATTGTCAACCCGGGGTTCGTAAACTTAGAGATGTAAGCACAATATATGCAGGGCTAAAGCAATCTATTATACTCTAACATTCGAAAGGAAACACTTTGACTAAAACTAAATCTTAAATCTTAAAAAGTATGAAATTGCATCAAAGGAAATTAATCTAATAAACCTTGCAACTGAAACTATCTCTAACTATGAAATAAACTGAAATTGAATCTAACTTGTGAAAACAATTGAAATTGAATCTAACTACAAAAATATGAAAGCTAAAATTAATCTATGAAAACATGGAATTGCATAAATCAAATCTAATAAAAGTATTGAAAATTACAAATAACAAAAGACAAAATGAAAAGCATGTGAGCTCACATGAGAAACTAAATTAACAAATCAAAACATGAAGAAATCTAACTCTTTATTCCAAAAGTATCAATTCAATTACAAAATGATGAGATCCATATATGACTCTCAAAATGACAAACTATTTCATTGTTTCTCTATTTCTAGAGAGAGGCCTCCCCCCAAATGAGGAGAGAACCCGTTTATTTATACATGAATAAAGGTAACAAACTCATAATTACAGATCCACTTTTCTCTCAACCTATCCCTTCAAATCCTCCACAAATATCTTAGATAAGATATTGTATCCATGATCTTCTCCTTGAAGTTAGCTTGAATGATTATCTCTAAATCAAAGCTTGAAGATGAAATTCGAATTTGAAGCTAGGTGGTGATTTTTGACGTTGTGAAAATCTTCAAATATGCATGTAGTCATCACAAAACTCATCCAACTTTGAGATATAATGAAAATATGTTAATTTTCTAATATTTAATCACAAATTCTCTTAAAAATACTTGAAAATAAATAATTTGGAAAATGGAGATATAAACCATATGTATTATGAAAGTGGTGGAGATTAATGGTTTTATGGAAGGATAAGATAAGAATGAGGTGATAAATGGTGTATGATCAAGGAATAAAAGGTGTATTTATGCGGTCCAACATCGATCTCTCCTAGGTCTTCTTTTTTATGTTGCTCATTGAAGTTTTTCTCCTTGATCACTTTTCAGGATGCGGATATGCTCCTAATTGTTGTCAAGTTTTGCTCCTCCTGAGATGCAAATATGTTTCCAACTAAAGATCCAAAAGCACCAAAGCTCAAAGTTTATGTTGCACCTCCATGAGGCTCATTTACATTATATATTATGTTTTTTTTCTTTCTAGTACAACAGTCATGGTATGTTCGACATCTCTTCTTCATCAACTCATGGAGAATCTATTGTTCCTTAGAGTATCCATTAAATGACATTGAAACAGGCTTCCCACAGGAAGTATTCCATGAATCTTTGTTTTCTTGGTCTAATAATAAAAATGTTAAGGTTGAGCATGCATCTGGAAGTGTAGTGGTTCCGATAGGATCAAATGGGATTGATATTGATATGTGTTCCAATGCAAAATATATTAATAAGATTTCCAATATTATGAGGAGATAAAATCATGAAGCAGGTACTCGACCAAGGGAATGAAAAAGAAGAAAACATTAGTACTTAACCATTGAAGAAACCACTTAGTAGAAGGAGGGCTAGAGCAAGAGGTAATCTCAACATTTTGATTGATGATGGTGGTCTTCCCATCAACTCACTACAATTTTGTAAAATTTTATGGACTTGTCAAAGGCTCTATTTGCATGAGGACATGCAAACACACATGCTTGGGAGAGATGTTGGGCCACTATTTTGACACATTTTACACTATCAATTACCTTCTTTGACTATCCTTACCTCATCCATATACCTAGTTATTGCCCCTACTACCATATATTTTCATGTTTTTGAAGTAAAATTCCTTTAACAAGCTCTAAGAGGTTAAGGTGGTACATTTTTATTGATTTCCTATGTCTTTGATAGATTAGATTGAACTTCTAGAACATATCTTACTAATGATGATTTTCTCAGTTCTGTGCTTGTACCGATTGTTCACTTCTGGTACCCGAAATCATTTGTTGGCATACCTCTGCATCTCCAATTGGAATTCGACCACAAGGGTTTTGAATATCTATATGTTAACATGGTGTGTGTCCCTTGGTTCACACACATGGCCAACATGGAAGTCTCCAACCGTGGACAAGGGTTTTCAGTAAAAAAACATGCCAAATTAGCAACAATTAACTTCTAGTGCGATTCTCGAGATAATGAGGGCGAATCTCAAAATTCTAGAGCATTGGTTTTGTGAAGAAAAACCTAATTTGAGTATATAGCGGGTAGATTTTTTAGAAGGTGAAGGATCTAAGAGATATGGGCGAATCTCTAAACTGGGTTTTCCCATAGTTAATATTGCGATTGATTTTCAAATTCTCTTAATTTGTGAAATTCAAATTGGATGCGATTTGACAGTTCTGGTTTGGGGAATTGGTTCTTATCCTTCCCAATGAATCCTCTGTATAAATACATAGCCATAGAACAAAGGAAGCATGGGTATAATTTGTAAGAGAAATCATATCTATGTGTGAACTATTGTAATCCACAAGTTTCATTGTGCAATAATCAAGTGTTGGTGTTTTTGTGTCTGTTCATAAGTGTGTAAGTAGATCGAATTTTTCCAACAACATTAACCAGATTGGGAAGGGCCCCTCAACCTTGGCAACATGTTGCCTTTGTACATTAGTTCAGTTTACAATTGATTTAGTTTAGTATTTAATTCTAGCTTGCTTTTAAAGAGTAATATTTGATTCAAAATAGTAGTTATTTTACTTAGTATTCGATTTAGCTTAGTATTTAGTTTTATGTACTCTTTTGCATCATTGTCATTTGATGGATTGTTAATTGTCATAGTCATTGGATTCCTTTAAGAATTGAACTCATCATTGTTATAAGTACATGAACACTCAAAGTCAAAGAGAGTACTTCGAGCCCTTTGTAAAGAGCAACTCTTAATAGACTAATACTTGGTTTGTTATCATATTTATTACTTTGTTTTGAGTAAATGAATATGTCGAGGTGAATAAAAGAATTTGTTTAAGTCATAATTGCACAAAGATAAACAATCTGGATGCAAAGCACAACATTACCAACAAAGACTTGTCATGCTTGATCTATGAATTTGCATCTTTAGTTTACCTTTTTGAGTTAACAATTTCAGGATTAGGTCAGTGGCATCTTGCAAAGAGTTCAACTCATGTTTTTGTTGACTAATTTGAATACTAGCTTGAAGGGTATTTTACCTTTGCATTTTCATATTTCTTAAAATTAGGTTACAATAATTATAATTCATTAGTTTGACAAGTTAATAATCTCTTGGAGTGCATGAACACTTAGATCTCAAGTGAAAGATTGCACCACGTGCCATTAATGAAACTTAAGCTAATGAACTAATCATTGTTCATAGGTTTGATTTCTGGTTTTAAGTACTTTGATTCCCTCATACACTAAAATCTTAAGTATTCATTGAGTAAACAAGATCTCATAAGAAAACATACCTATGCATAGACCATACATCTTGATATAGTATGTTTTTTTTTTTTTTTTACAGAAATGGTTATAGATTGTATTAATGGGGTGGACTAGCCACAAAATCGATTACAAAATGGCCTCGAATTTCTTCGGGCCTGTCTTTCTGAACCATTCTACTTCTATAGCTATAGACTTGTGAACTGAACTAGATCCTGTATGCCTTCTAATAGAACTGGAAATTTCAGTCAAATTTCAATGCCAAAACTCCAGTCACTATTTCAGCATAAGCCTCAACATTGTTTCAGCTTTTGTTACAACGGTGTTTCAACATATGTTCCAGCACTGTTTCAACATATGTTCTAGCACTGTGTTTCAACATATGATATAGCACTGTGTTTCAACATATGTTACAACGTTGTTTCAGCATATGTTCCAGCACTGTTTCAGCATATGTTCCAGCACTGTATTTCAGCATCTGTTACAACACTGTGTTTCAGCATCTTTTACAACACTGTTTCAGCCTATGTTCCAGCATTGTTTCAACACTTCTTCTCCCTCTTTTATTCAGAGTCTTACCTATTTCTTCAGGATGCTTGCCCTGGACGATTGTCTCCCTGGAGGACTGTGAATGGGTGCTCTTCCCCGTGGTAGGAGAGTCAGGATGCTCTTCTTATGTCGGATCTGATGCCTCTGTCCTGATTCTAGCGCGACCCTGCGCATGTCCTCTCTCAACTTCCTCATACTTTCGCACCTGCACTTTGGATTCCTTCTTGGCATGTTCAGAATTATGCATTTTCTGACAGGAGATCTCCTGATGAATTCTTCTCCCCAGACTCTAAGGGATTGGTTCATGGTTTTCAACTCCATTTACGTTGATGACTCCCTTGCCCAGGGAGGTTCCTCTGTTCGTTTCGTGGTCTGCCAACTGATTAAGATTCCTGAGGACATGGTAGAACTTCACCTCTTCGAATTCTTTCATCTGGTCTATAACCTTCCTATAATAGTGATCCAGACCCATGTTTTTGGGAGCCTTCCTCTGATTGAGAGCTTGGATAAAGATTCTAGAGTCCCCTATGACAACCAATTTTGAGATTGATAACCTTCTGACCTGAGCCAACCCCTTCCAGATTGCTAATATTTCAGCTGTATTATTGGTGTTCTGACCCAGCCCCCAAGCAAAGCTGAGCACAATTTTCCCTGAGATGTCGAGCAGTACCCCTCCGCTTCCTGCGGGGCCGAGATTCCCTTTCGAGGCCCCATCCACCTGCAGGATATGTTTCTCCAAAGAAGATCTCCACTTTATGAACTCTTGTTCCTCCAGCCTAATTTCCCAATGGGAGTAGTGTTTGGAAATTTGCTTGGTTCTGGCCAGGAGGGAGGGATCAAGCTCGTGGAACCAGACATACTCATCTTTGTTTGGGGTTACTTCGTTGGTGATATTAGTTTTTGAGGCTAACAGATCACCCATAATCGCTTTCACTTTGAGTGCAGTTTGGATCGGCGTCCCTGCTATATCCCTGAAGATCCCGTTGTTTCGTTCCAGCCACAGTTTCCAACAGACTACTTTCGGCACCCACATACAACAGTGTTTTAGCAGGTTCAATTTGGTAAAAGAGAAGGGAGCCAAATCGACCCAGGAGGTAAACAAAGAGGTAACGGAAGAAGGCAGGGGCACATTCAACTGGCCAATAATGAGATTCCAAAGTTGCAGAGCAAAGGGGCAAAGGAGAAAGAGGTGGATAGAAGTTTCAACATGACAAGCACAGAGAGGGCATCGAGAGGGCCCTTCCCAGCCTCTTTTGGAGAGGTTTTCCCAAGACAGGATACTGTTGTGCAGTAGGGACCAACAGAAGAGATCTATTTTGGGAAGGGAAGGAAGAAGCCATAGATTTTTCCACACCGAGGGGTCAGGGGCTACCCAAGGAATTGCCTGCAGGGCTGCAGAACCAGCAGCAGCTGAGTAATAGCCAGACGAAGAGCCCCAACCTCTTTTTTCCTTTCTCCTGGCCGAGGAGGGGGGGGGCACCCTTGAAGAGCTTCCAGGAGGGTTTGAGCTTCAGTTTCTAAAAGCTGCGGATAGTCCCCCAAATCCCACTTGAGCCAAGAGCCGCCCTGGTCCCAAACTGAAAGGTCCCACATGGTGACTTTGCTATTAGAATGGAGCCAAATTTTGATGTTTTCCAGCCCTTCCAAAGAACTTAAAGGGGTCTGTCCTAAAATAGATTCTTCCCAAAACTTGATCTTTCTGCCATTCCCCGGTATCCAAGAGAGATTTGAGGTAATCAATTCAAGAGCCTTAAGGAAGAGAGAAAATATGGGAGAGCCTTTCCTAGTCAAGGGGGGGCGATCAAGGCACCTTTCTGTGTGACCACAGAAGTATTTAGTCCTTAGAGCTTTAGATATCCAAGTGGTTTTACCTCTTATCATTTTCTAGATAATCTTACCTCCCATGGCCAGATTCTGAGTGGCCACATCTCTGACTTGCAGCCCACCTTCCATCCTGCGGGCTTTAACCTTATCCCAATTGATTAGGTGCATTTTTTCCCCCTCATTCCTTCCCCCTTCCCATAGGAATTTTCTCAAGATGCTATCTATGTCTCTCACAATTCCTCTCGGGGCAAGGAGAATGGAGGCCTGATAGACAGGAAGAGAGGTGAGGATAGAGTTTATGAGGATTAATTTCCCAACTTTGTTCAACCAGGTTGTTCCCCAGGCCAAGATCCTGGTTTTCATCTTGTCCAACAGGGGACACCACAGGCTACTTCTAGGGGCTGCTTTGACTAGCGGGATTCCTAGATATTTTATGGACTCCCACGTTGAAGTTCCTTCCATTTCCATCGCCCTGGAAATACCAATCATTTCTATAGGAGGGCAGTTCCAGCCATAAATTTTACTCTTCCTCAAACTGATTTCGCTACCTGAAATTTCAGTGTAGTCGTCCAATTCTTTCTTGAAGGCTCTTGCGGTGGGGAGGTTGGCTTGGCCCAGAAGGAGCGTGTCATCGGAAAATTGAGCATGATTAATTCTCTCAACTCTAGGAGAAATTGAGAGGCCAATTAAGGTGCGCTGCTGCAGGCTCTTATTCAACTGAAAACTTAGCACAGATGCTTGAATGGCATAGAGCAGGGGGGACAGGGGGCAGCCATGTCTAAGTCCCCTTGAGGCTTGGAAAAAATCTGCAGGTCTTCCATTGACCAGGGGGGCGATCCACGACCCCTCTATACAGGCCCTAATCCAGCGAACCAAATGGGGGTGAAATCCCATCTTAGACATCACAACAAAAAGGAAATTCAGCCGGACTCTGTCAAAGGCATTCGCCAGATCCAGTTTGACTAACATTCCTTTCTCCTTCCTTTGACTGCTTGAGTGGATGGCCTCTTGCACAAGGATAATATTGTCCTGTATTTGTCTCCCCTGGTTCTCCGGGATGATCCTGGGGAGGAATTTTTTGATTCTGTTTGCTATTACTTTGGTGATGATTTTGTACCCCGTATTGCAAAGCGAAATAGGACGGAATCTTGAGAAGATTTGGGCACCTTTCTCTTTGGGGATTAAAGCCAGAAAGGAGGAGTTGGTGCTCCCTCCAATTTTGCTACAGTTATGAGATTTCCTCACCATTTTGACTAGATCTTTTCTGATGATATCCCAACATGCTATATAGAATCTGGCCGTGAATCCATCAGGCCCGGGGGCTTTATCCGGGTTCATTGCTTGGAGAGATTTTCTGATCTCCTCAGTTGTGATTGGGGCTGTCAACCAACAGTTGTCATCTTCATTTAACAGCTTGGGGACCACTGTAAGAGGATAAAGATCCGGTCTAGGAGGGGCCTCCAGCTCTTCAGTAAACATATTTTTATAGAAGGAGTGGGCTGCAATTTTGATCTCCTCAAATTTTTTGAAGGTTTGCCGCTGAAATTGGATCTCTCTGATTGAGTTATGATTTTTTCGGGATTCTGCCTGCTTGTGGAAGAAAGAAGTATTTTTATCTCCTGCTTGAAGCCAGAGACTTCTCAACTTTACTCGCCAGTACTCTTCCTCTTTTCTGAGAGCTTTGTGAAGCTTCTTTTGCAGCTCCAACTCGTCATTCAGCTTTGCTGGGGTGACAGGGGCATACTCCATATGAAGCTGTTGATTCTCCAATGCCCTTTGGGCTTTTTTCCTTTCCTACAAAGGGGAGGGCAGGTTCTTTGCCCAGTTTTTGAAATCCACTTTGAGCCTTCTCAGTTTCTCTTCCCAAATGAAGAAAGGTGAACCCGACACACTCTTCTTCGAGGACTCCGATACCAGCTCGAAGAAGCCTTCCGAGGTGACCCATAGGGGGCTGAAGCGGAAGGGGATCGGGCCCATATTTTCTCCAAGGGTCAGGGAAAGGGAGATGGGCTTATGATATAGTATGTTGTGCCTTTGTTCATCTTGATATAAAATTGTGAATGCAAGATTAAGGTGTCTGAGATTTCCTTGGATTGCTTTGTGATTTGAATACACTTTTTATTTTTGGATTGATATCTTTAATGATAGGTCATTTGATTTCATTTATTGTATTCCGAAGTGTGTTTTTTCGGCATAGTTGTTAGCATAGGCTAGAATAGGTTCTCATCCTGCATTTCCTATGCTTGCACCTAAAAGTCTATGAACTCTCAGATTGATAGATTTAATGTCAAGGATTTATGCATATAAATAACCTAACATGGGTCCTAAGGACAAGGGAGTGTTAGGTGTTATAGCTTTTGTGGGGATATTTATATGTTAAAAAATTTGGACATCAAATCACCAACCCAGGGGCTCATAAGCTTTGAGATGCAAGCACAAGAAATGTAGGATTAGAGCCTATGCTGACATATCAAAGAAATGCTAACAAATAAAACCACATCATAGAGTTATATCCCTAGACGAGGGTTACTCAAATATTGTTCTGACACAAACCATGGTCTTTCCCAAGGGTTCCTTCAATCTTTAGTGGATTCAACTTCTATGGTCAACTGAAAGAAAGCTTGAAAATTACAAGAAATATAGAGGCATCTGTCAACCATCCACCATGAATGTCAATTACATTTAACCAACTCCGAGTACAATATTTTACTAGATTGGTCCAAACGCTCTTGTACTTCCAAATGTATGTAATTACGACAATGATATTTGGTTATAAGCTATTGCATGTATGCCTTGAGCTAAATCAAAAGAGTGATAAACAAAAGGCCCTTAATAAATATAGGAATGAAAATAAGATCTATTAGCTAACTAAGAATACATAAACACAACACATGTTGAAGAATGGGGATCCTGCCAAACCCAACAGACACTGTGGGAAAACTTACAAACTAGGTGAGCACTTCAAACACGAGAGCATAATATCAACAACTGATTATTATTGAATGAAGTTGGAGATTACCAGTGACCAAGAATAAATTCAACTTCCTTATACAATTATCCTCTTTACCATGCTAATCCCCTCCTCTGTTATATGACCGCATATATATAGGAAGAGCAAGGGAGTGGATCATAACTAATTCCCCTCAAATTAGAAATGTTAAGATACAATTAGTTTACAAGATATTTGCTCATATCATGTTTGGTAGATCTTAGTTACAGAAATAACTAAATATATGATTACACATGATTTTACATAACATAAAGATGTTGAGAAAAGATTGATTCAGTCTTCTTTGTTGGTTGAGCACATCCATTTGTCTAGAATATTGGAGAAGGTAGGCACAAATGTAAATCTAAGCAGACCTAGGTTAGAAAAATGATCATATATCTTAAACTACATGATTTATGAGAAAACAACATGTGTACTACCCAATTTAGGTCATTATGCACAAAACCCATGTTTTAGAATTTCCAAATTTGCCTCCATCAGCTAAAAAATACACAAGAATATCACTACTGCTAATTTGGCACGTATTTGACTGAGCATGTTTGACCATGGGTTGGAGGTTGCCACATGCAACCTGGGCACGAACCAAGGGGCACACACCATGCTGGAATTTATATATTCAAAACCCTTGTAGTCATTTTCCATTTGAGTGTGCACACATATGCTCACCATGGAAGTCAGGTGCACGAACTGAACACTAGGTACATGAAGTGAAATGTCAAAAACCTTCATCAACAAGATTAGTCCAAATCCTCTCTAAATCATTAAAAACAAAGGAAAGTATAACGATTAATAACATTAAGCCTGTTAATCACATTAACTTCAAAAGTATCTAGGTAAATGCAGTAACACGCATAAGCAGGTGTAAGGATAAGGTGAAATGGTTAAAAAGAAGACCAACTGATGATGTAAAAGGTGTCAAATTGGCTAGCCAACATCTCCCCCATGACTGAGGATTGACATGTCCTCATGCCAAATGAAGTAGGCAAAGATCATTTTCTAACTGCAAAATCCTCTCGAGATTTTCCAGCTTTACTGCCATGCTAATTCAATCTTATCAATATGCATTGCCATTGCGAGATTTTCCTATCATAAATAAATTCTTTATCTTGTTCCAACTTCCAATGAATACCAACAATGCACACTACATTTTGAGTTGTATATTGTTGAATGTAAAAAGGTCTTTGGCTACCCATTTTGATTATGTTTATGAGATTAAACTCAAAAATATGATACAAACTTAAAAACATACTCTCCATAGAAGGCCAAGTACTATATTTTCTTGATGATTTACCCTCACATTGGGGTGTGTCCCAGTAGGAATTTCTCCCATTTCGGGAGATTAACCTTATTGGCAGTTTCTTTTGTAGACCCGCCAGCAGAGCTAGAGGCAAAACCTTATGAGAATATAAACAGTTCAAAAAGTGGACTTATAGCTTTCTTGCTCCCACATTCAAACTTACCCCCTGCATTAAACATGAAGATTAAAGGAATTGGGCTACCAATTGTCAATCCAACCGAGTTTTCAACCACAAAACTAGCAGATGTTTGAACGAGAAAGAGTCATCTCACCTGCAAATGGATTATCAAATGTGCAGGCACCTTGGCTAAATGATTCATAGAATTATGCTTGATAAGTAAATGGATTTCCATACTTTTCATCAACGTTTTTCTTCAATCAAATGGAAAGACTTGAATACAACAAAAGCCTGTCATAGCAGAGAATCTTCTCTTACACCCACAATTTAGGGACGAATATAGTTGTCCTTCCACCATCTTAATACATATGACCCAAAATTACAGAGAACTTTCTAATCTCTGTCTACAGTGAGCAATATTGAATCTCCTCTCACAAGATATTTGTACACAATATAAGAAATCTTGATGATAAATGTACGCCACAACATATGTTTTAACTTAACCAGTACTAAGTAACTTGTGAAAACAATGAAAGCAAGACATCAACTTCATGAAAGGCCTCTCCCATTTTAAGATCATCCTCCATGACCAAAGGGAACAAGCAGAATGAACAACTCCCTACGAGAACTCCTTTCAGAAGTCCTACCAATCGCTGCCTCACACAATGATATGAGTCATGTGAGCAGCTGCAAATTCTCTCCCATCATTTTGTATTTCCGAGAGAAAATAAGAACGTCGACATTTGTCAAGCCCTTTTGAATTTGTTGACTCTATCTCAGGAGGCTTCATTGGATACTATGTACTTGCCATGATAACGCGAATAGCCTCCACAAATTGTTGTGACGAATCTTCTGCAGTTCGAGACTTTATGCTTGTTTTCAAATGAGAGGGTATTTCCGTAAGACGCTGCAATCTAAACCATAAACTTCTTTAACGACTCCAATCTCTTGTAGGATTTCCTCTTCCATTGCTTTGAATAACGCAAAAGGCTATCTCAAAATGAATGGACAAAAAATGTATATACTATAAATCGTGGTGGGTACACCTTGATTTCAAGGTTGTTTTCTCTATAAATAGAATTTTTTCTATTGTTAAAATATATATTCAGAGCTACCAAAAGGATTGGAACAACAACCGAAACACATGGACAAATGGATGAAAAAACGACAATTTACAACCATCCATTTGTCAAAAATATTGTTGGAGGAATGGACAAGATGTTCTATTATGACATTCATTGAAATTCTGTGCAAAAAGAGATCATATTCGTTGGAATCTGCAATAGGGTATGGTTTGTTTTTACGTATTGTAGAAAGAAAGAAAGAAAGTATTTTTAACGTCCACGACGCTAAAAATAGCCTATGGGACAGATTGTTTTTCCATCCGGCTTTTGTATTCGGCCCTTTTCCTGTGAAGTTTTACAATAATCGCTCCCAGCTTCTCAACAAACTCTTTGTTGAATAGATTATCCCAAGAATTAGCTGCCAGAATACCTGCATAATTTTCCCTGCTGTCTTTGAGGGCCTCACATTCTAAAATGAAATGTTTTTCTGTTTCCACTTTTCCGGACAAGCACAAAATACATACTCTTTCTTCCCACCTTTCTTTTGGCCTTTTCCAGCACCATGTTTCACAACGGAGTTGATGAGAATTATTCCTTAATTGAGCAATAAGAATTTTAGATCTCCAATAAATATTGGCCCCTATGTACGCCTTTTGCTGATGGTTATGAGTGGGGTTAAACTCTTCAATGTAGTACTTCTTCTTTCTCCCTAGCTCTTTCTCCCAAGTATGTTTGTGGAACTTATCCATAACAAATTTTTTTATCTCTTTA
>ML791768.1:493092-504877 GCA_009831015.1 Picea engelmannii | reverse complement strand
CCAACACATTTTCTCTTACTGAATTTGGATTTGTTATGAATAAGTTATGACTTTTTTACCCGAAACACCTGTTTTAGACTAGTTTCAGGATTAGCCACAAACCCTATTTTCCACGTAGTGTAAATCCAAAAATAAAATGACCCACAAGCTAAAATTCGTACCACAACTACTTGGTTATGTTTTCTCAATGGCCTCCCAATTTCATGGACTGAATTATTCTATAAAAAAAGTTATTGCAGAAATGGTGAGATGACCTTTAAATAACATACCTTAGAAAACATCATCAAAATAATTTATCCTCCCTTGCATTTCGGCCTTCTTTACTCCACATTCCCTCTGAAATTCGGCTTAGATTTTCTTTGAATACCTCAGTCACCTGTAGATATTCAATATTCTCAAGTGTGATTAAAATGAGAGAGCCTTGCCTCTTATTTATACTCTCCAAGTAGCTTCCTTAGAAGCATCTTCTAGGCCACTTTGTCCACATAATCACCTATGTCCAACTTTGCCCAATTTTCTAGTTTTCCATGTATCCAATAGCCACTTGACCACTTAACCCATTTTCCTCATTTTAGGGTTAACCTTCTTATAACCACTTTCCATAATTATAAAGTTCTTCATTTACTTTATTATTTAAATAATCCTCCTTGACTTTGTCACTTCACTTTATTATTTAAATAGTCCTCTTTGATTTTGTCACCTCACTTTATTATTTAAATAATCCTCTTTGACTTTGTCACTTCACTTTATTATTTAAATAATTTATTCTTTGCAAACACTTTGACTTCTTTGACCTTTTGGGGTTTCAAGCCAATCATATGAGGGTCCTTCAACTTCGTAAGGCTATAACTCTCAAACCGTGAGGAGTTATGTGACGTTCCGCATACCACCGGAAATGGCATGACATGTACTATCCATCTAAAATAGTCTTACCTACAAATATATCAAAACTCATACTATTATACATCAAACAAACTTGGGTCCATTACCCAAACCTTTGTGCTACCGAACTTTCTTCAAGGGTTGACATCAATGACAACCAACCCAATTAATCAACATGAATCCTGTTGTTATAGCCCAAAGATGCACTACCTATGCATACATGGCATTGGCCTTTCTACTTGCACAATTTTCCAAATTACCGTTGAGGATCTCTCTTAAAAAACCATTTTTTGGAGCATGTACGCATCCTGTTGCACTACTGACCGCGTACACACACATGTTGCATACTAGACAACCCGTGTACATACGCAAGATGCATGCTAAAAATCCCGCGTTTACCTCCAAATGTTGCAAAAAATAAAAATTTGCAAGTAATTCGGCGGAGTTTATCGGCTATCGAGGGTTTCCCAACCATTTTACCCTTTGTAGCCCATCCCCAAACTGAATAACCATCTTTTTGTGATATAAAAAGAGGTCTTGGGGTCCCGTTCCATAATCAAACAGGAGAACAAAGTAACTTTTCCAAATTACCTTCCCCTTCTAGCCCAAGCTTTGCATCCCTTTCTGAGATTTGGCCTCAACATTCCCCCTCCAGCCCTCTCCCTATACAATCCCTTCCCTTTTCCCAAGGAGATCAGTTGGTTGTGAGAGGCAACACATGAATGATGCACTTGGAGCAACAGTAAGAGGAGCCTGGACCTGGTTCGCGAAGCGTCTACCGATGAGAAGGTTGTAATATTTTAATCTTCAATTTGAATAAAATAGTTCTTTTGTTGTTCCAATACATTGCGTTTTAATATCTTTATTGATTTAGTGCATTTATGTTTATATCTGAATGCTAACATTGATAAGTAGAGATTGTATATTTGTAGCATTGTTTGCCTAAGTGTTCTTGGAGGTCATCTTTGGGAGGAGACCCGCAGCTTGGGAAGCTACAAAGTTGAAGGATGTATACATCGAACGTTAAGGCCTAAGGTACACTTATCAATCCTCCTTCTTCTCTTTTGTCTTTCTGTTCAAATAGTTTGGGGTAGTTTAGGATTATGACTGTTTTTTAAGGGAATTCAGTGCTCTGCCTATATTCCGACCTAGTATAGCAATATGGGGATTTTCCCCACTAGAAGAATTTGCGACTCCATTAGGGAGTCTCTCTAGGGTCTTAGTGGGAGGTTTTTGGTTTTAATTGGTTTTTTCAATTCCTTTTTGAGTTTTTTCAAGTTTAGTAAGTCAATTTAGGGTCTCTGGTCACCTTCCAGGTGACTACCAGCTTTCCTTGCCCAGTCAGTCTGCTAAGTCTTTTTATTTTTTAAAAATATCAGAGGTGTACACGCACTTCATACATACATAGTCTGCACAGTATACAACCCACGTACATATGTAGGCTGCATATGCAACAACTCACGTCTCTGTGTGTTAAAGGGTTTTTAATAAAATAAGAGTTTTTCTGTTTCCTGACAGAAACCTTGGGCTTCTCAGGCCTTTCTTCGAATTTACAGGGTCTCTATTACTGGTCTTAAGTTGGGTTAAAGATTTGGTTTTACTTGTTTCCTGGTCTTATTTTGTTTACCTTATAGGTTTAGAGTGAGCTTTCAAGTTTTAGATCCTCCTTTAGGTTCTTTTGAATCCCTATGTTTAGGTAGTTGGCCTAGGGTCTATGTTAATCTTGGGTTATGTTTTCTCTTTATCCTTTTTTATTCTTTGGAAAACAAAAACAAATCTGTTACTTCTGTTTTTCTTTTTAAGCATTTCAAAAATAAAAAATTAAAAACAATTTGTTGCATGTAGTTATGCACCTAGTTTGGTAGTGTAGTGTAGGTTGTCTATTTACAAAAGAAAAGAATTTCAATTTCAAAGTCCTTTCTTGTTTTCCTGAAAGTATAAGTAGTTTTGCATTGTGAAACAAAAAACTATTTTAGGAAACTTTCAGTTATAAGATCTTGGAACATCATTTTGAAAAGTTGACATTCACAAAGATTTACAAGCTTTTCTTTAAAATTTGAAGTATCTAGTTTGCTTTTTCATATAAATGCTCTAAAGTTTTCTTATTTTTCGTCTCTTCCAAACACCACAAGTTGCACGTTCATATCCTTTGAGTAAATYAATCCCATAAAATCAACGCTTAACTTGAAATATATTAGACTTTCTGTTTGTAGGGTTCACCAACTAGTTTAGGATTTTAGGGCCTTGAAATAGGTGTGAAGAGGAAACTCTTCAAGGCCATCTAAAAAAACATTRGAGTTTGTGATAGGGAGTGTCTGAAGTCCAGCGTTCTAAGAGTTAGCCGAGATCCCCCTCTAACAAAGGGGCTAAACATGAGGCTGCGTAAGGAAAGGTAAAGGAGATAACCCCTCCAAAGTCGGACTRAGCGTAGTGGGGATTGTATATTGAGGGTCTTTCTTGGGAATTACACTGATCACATTTGAATACAGAGCCTCTTGGACCTCAAATCCCTTCGAGATCCTTGACCAATTTCCTTCTGTACCCTTGAAGGGCTTCAGACTTTGTTACCCTGCTCATTACGATCAGCCCAAGTGTCAACTATACCTGCCTGGTGACCGACTGCGAGCTGGAAACCTAGTTGCTTATTTTTATGAACATACACATGTGACTGTGGGGCTACACCGCAATACCTAATGCGGATGTCGGATCGCGCTTTGCAGAGTATACCTAGAGGGTGATTCCGTGTTCGAGTTGCACTTGCATCGGTAAGTTTCTCTAGTGTGTGCTTTGTGATTCATGCTATCTAAACCTTACAATGTCAGTTGAACATTTCACAAAGTGGAAGAACAACAACTCCTTCGTTCGCATAGGCTTCAGGGCCTGTCACTGGTTACTTTAGAGCCACCTCCGCCACCATTGAGGCACAAGATAGATCAAGAAGGATCTTTCGAAGCTACCAGGCCACATAAAACTGTACCTGAGCCACCTCCGAGAGAAGACTTTTATTCTATGGAGGAATCCATCATTTATGACCTTGAGATTGAAGGTTTCAGGCCAAAAAATCCTCCGATCATCGACTTATCAGTGTCGCTTTTAATTCAGATGGTCCCCCTCAAGGTGAATTCTCCTAAATGATAATTTATTCAGCGAGTGGCGATGGAAGCAAATGCTGCTACTTCGTTAAGGAGTCCTCATACTCTCATTACGACTGTTGCTGGAGGGGGCGTTGTACCTCCTCCCCCACCTCTACCTGTCAGGACCACATCTATCCATACACCCACAACTTTGGGCAGTGGTTCGATTCCTTTGACAACTTCCACCACTATTCCCTTTTTTCATAACGCAACGGGCACTCCCTTGTCATCTGGGATGTCTGGTTTTGACTCTAACTCGATTCTTACATACTCTACTCTACATACCATGGGTTTGGGGGCAGGGATCTCTAATTAGCCCTTGCAATGATCCATCGTAGCTCCACTGCTGCATTCAATGCTATGCCTTACGATGGGAGTCACATACCTCCTCCATCCCCTTTGCTCGATGGCGCATTTCAACAACCAATCATGCCTAATGCCAACTATAGTTTGTTTAGTGGAGGGATCCATGTATCTTCATCCTACACGAATCCGGTGGGATCAATGTCATTTTAACTGTTTGGTCCGTTTGGAAATAATGATTTTACTTCGTCTTCTTTCTCGACTGGGGGCAACCCCATCTTTAGTCAACAAAACCCTATGCAAGGTTTCATTCCTTCACAGAGAGCGATGACATGAGTTTACTCCTTGCAAAGTCTTGGGAATCCTTGGCAAGGATAATTTCCCTTGTAAGGGATGTCGATGAGGGGCAACCCCTCCCACACTATGTGGAACCTCGAGCAAGGTTCAGTACCTATGCGAGGAGGGTCGATTGGGGGCATCCCCAACCAAGGTCTATGGAACATTGTACAAAGAGAAATCCTTGTTCAAGCCATGTCATCTAACTTCGAGAATCAACTGATGATGCAACATCAGACGCAAATCCCTTTTGTTGCACACGACCATCATGACATCTACTAAAGCCCTGGCTTACAGTCTAACTTTCCCTGGCAAACTGGTGCCAGCCAAAATCCATGCCCCTCTTTTCATGGAAATACTCCACAACCAAGACTACCCTTTCTGGAAAATTTGCATTTGCCAGACCTACCAAGATTGTTAAATGAACCTATTTTTCATGATCCGCGTTGGCCCCAATGCCGACTAAGTTTCCTTTTGAAATCCCTAAGTTTGAGGGCAAGCCTGGAAAATATCTAGGTGATCACATGAAAACTTTTCACTTGTGGTGCTCATCTAACTCGTTGAAATATGACTCCGTTCAATGGCGCTTATTTCAATACAATCTTATAAGGGGTGCAATGAAATGGTATATCGAGCTCGACAAATCGACTTTTTCTTACTTTAATGACCTGGATATGGTTTTCTTGAACCATTTCCAATTGCTAGTGAGATACGATGCTGACACTGAGTTGTTGGCCAACTTCGAGCAGACAAAATTCGACCATATCTCGGATCACATCCAAGAATGGCGGTGACGAAAGAGTTTGATAAAAGTCAAGGTACCTCTTTCATTCTTTCTCGAGTGTTTCTTAAATTCTTTGGTTCCTTGCGTGTCCAAAGACGTAGCAATGTACGAGGTGTTTTCTTAAGAATAGACTATTATGAGAGCCCAACTGCTGGAACTGATCTACTCTTAGTTCAACATGCTTTACAAGATATTACCCGATGCGCCACAGTCAACTCTCGACAAAGCCAAAAAAAAGTATGGGCCCCATGCTGATGGTATAGTGGGATCAACGCAAATCAAGTCCACGAATCTTCTGTCTTATCAATTACAACAATTATCGATTCAATAAACTGTGGCTAGCAAAACTCCTAGTTTGACTGTCCCCACAACCCAGACATCAGATGCATACAGTGTGAAATCGATGAATCCCAAGGCTAACCAACAGACTGAGGGAAAGAAAAAACAAAAAAAAAGGGTAAGGGGGATAAAAATGCTCGTGAGGGAAAAATTTAAAAGAGAAAGGTGAATTTTATGTGTAAGATTTGCTTGGACGATCACTTAACCCACCTATTCCCTCGCCTTGCGGAAGGTCAAAAGCTATTGGAAAAACAACAACTTGTTGTGTTGACAAACCCTTTTCCACAAGGGAAAAATATGGTTCAAGACTCTGCATCCACGAGCGCGGTCGGGGGCAGTTAGGGACCCCCGCACCTAATACGAAAAACCTAGTCATAAAAATTTAGATGATGAACGCCGAGGATCATTTATCAACCAAGAATCGTGACTACAGAATATCAGAATCTGTTGAGAAGGGAAAAGAGGCCTCCAACCCATTGACTCCTCTTCAAATTGAGAAGACAATGGGAAAAACAATGATTCACATCCCTAAAGGTGTGTTCAAGAAGGCTTCTCACAACCCAGATGTGAGGGTTTCTCAAAATTACTCCATTGTGGAGGAGCTAGCAAAAAATCCTTATGCAATGTCTGCTCTGGAGGTTCTCCATAGTTCCCCCTCACATAGAAAAGCGTTGTTGTCCGCCTTGGGAGCGGCAGAGCCCAGTAACTCAAAAATGATCGTTTTCGATCCGACTGACCTTGAACCTCGTCTTCCTCACCATATTTCCTTTCATATAGTAGTGGAATACACCACGAAATCGTTGACACACAACATTTTTCATACAGTGGTTGATGAGGATGCCTAGACTTGCGTGATGTCATTAGAGTGTTGGAGGGCCATTGACCATCATAAGTTGTCTTCATCTCCCACGTTGCTTACAGCTTTTGACGGTCGATTATTTATAACACATGGTATAATTCCCTCTTTTCCCATGCCATTGGAGGGTAAAACTGTGTGCGTCGAGGTAGAAGTAGTCGATGTGCCTCTCGACTACAATGTTTTGTTAGGATGGAGATTGACTTACGCAGTGAACGCGGTTGTAGCCACCATTTTTCAGGTCTTATGCTTTCTGCATGAAGGCTAGATTATAACCGTCGAGCAATTGTCCTCCCATACCGACCCCTCATCGGGGGCATCCACAGTCCCGATGATTGATAACTTGCAGCTAGGAACTGTTAACTTAGGTGCTGGATTGTTTCCGTATTTGATGGGAACTTTTTATTATCTGATACCTTCCAATGATGTAAGGTTTATTTTGGCTGTCCCCGATCAACCGAAGGCTACAATTTTTCAAGTGTCATATTTTAAAACGAGCTACTTTCATGACCCGTGGAATTTACCTTCCCCAACAACTTCAATAGAAGGGGTAGTGCACCTTGGTATGGCCATGCCCTTATCCGCTGCCGAGGTTGCATATAGTGTTTTCGAACAATTCTCGATCAACCCTAATCCGACTTCCCTACAGGAGCTAGATCCTGTTTTCGAGCCTATTTGGGCTCAAGACTCTCTCGCCACTTAGAACTCTTTAGACTTAGTATTACCCTCTCACGAGGCAATTCTAGAGGCAATGACTAGTTCAGACAGACCTCAGGATGATCTCCACCATAGATCTTATTTTCTTCCTGAGCATAGGAGAATAGAGGCAAGAGATTTTGTTACGACCATGAATGAAGATGCCCCTTTTCCTATTAACCCTCTGGCGACACACAAAATATACACTTCAATGATTCCTATCGATATCTCCAAAACCCCTGGCATCGTGGAGAATGTCTTCGTCATAGCAGATTGCTCCCCCAAAGAGATTCAAATCTACACCGAGTTGTTTAAAGAGTTTCGTGAAGTTTTTTCATGGTCTTACAAGGAGATGCTAGGCATCGACCCACAAATTGTTGAACATGAAATCAAGACTTATCTCGATGTCAAACCGATCTGATAGAAGCTTCGCCCCGTCAATCCTTGAAAAGCAGTGGCGATAAAGGCAGAGGTAGAGAAAATCCTCAAAGCTGGTTTCATCTACCCCGTACATTTGATGGAATGGGTATCGAACCATGTTCCTGTCAACAAAAAGTAAGGCACGATTCACGTATGTATGGATTTATGTGATTTGAACAAAGCTTGCCCGAAAGACAATTTTCGAACCTTGTTTATTGATCAGATTGTAGATGAATGTGCAAGTTGCAAAGTTTTTTATTTCATGGATGATTTTTCGGGGTATAATCAAATTCAAATCAAACCCGAGGACCAAGATAAAATGACTTTTATTTGTCCTCGGGGTACTTTCCTGTATCGAAAAATGGCTTTTGGCCTGAAGAATGCTGGAGGTACATTTCAACGGGCCATGTCATTTTCTTTTCACGAACTCAAACACATAGTCAAGGTGTACCTGAATGATTTGGCATCACTTTCTTGCAAGAGATATGATCATCTCACCCACTTATGACTAATATTTGAGCGGTGTCACTACTATCAGATTCACTTGAATCCAAAAAAGTGCAGTTTTTGTGTGACATCGGGTCATTTATTAGGTTTCATCGTGTCAACAAAAGGGATCATGGTCGATCCTCTTAAGGTTGAGGCAATAGTTCAATTTCCTCCCCCACGCACAATTCCCCATCTTCAAAGTTTACAAGGGAAAGCAAATTTTCTTCGGCTTTTTGTCGCTAATTATGCCGAGATTAGGAAAGGGTTCATGCATCTTTTAAAAAAGAGAGTCCCATTCTATTGGGACGAAGCAACTCAACACTCTTTTTATGCGTTGAAACACACTCTGACCTCTGCCCCTTTGCTCAATCCTCCTGATTATGACAAGGATTTCTTATTATATTTGGCTGCTGCAAAGTCTACAATCGGCATGGTCTTGGTACAATAGGATGATGCACTCTAAGAGAACATTATCTATTATCTTAGCCGAGGCCTAGTTGGACCGTAGCTCAACTACTCGCACGTTGAGAAACTCATTTTGGCAGTTGTTCATGCTGTCCAACGGTTCCGTCACTATATATTACTTCGCAAAACCACCGTTGTTGTTGTCATCAACCCTTTTCAATATGTGTTACGTGATGGGTCATCGACGAACAAAATCGACCAATGGATAGTTATCCTCCAAGAGTTTGACTTGGATTCTATTTCAGGTCCTTGGTTTTTGCGGAGTTAATCTCGGAACTGCTAGTCAAAAGCTATGAAGATTCGCCTGAAGAGTCACCAATTAATGGAGATCTTTTTCTGATCGCATCTTAAGACCCTTGGTATGGAGATATACTTGTGTATCTTCAGACTTTGAAGTGAACCACGTCTACTTCCAATAGTGAGCATCAATGAATATGACAAAAATCACAGAACTATCTCATCCTCGATGACACTTTGTATCGTTGAGGGGTGGATTGCATTCTTCGACGATGTCTTACTCACGAAGAAGCAGAGCTTGTTTTGAACGACTGTCACACTGACGTATGTGGTGGTCATTTTTTTGGGTTGGCAACAACCCAAAAGATTCTTCGCGTCATATACTTTTGGCCCTTGTTAATCAAATATTGTGTTGAGACGGTCAAAAAGTGTCACCTGTGCCAGATCTTCTGTCAGAAGATGCACGAACATCCTGCTCCTATTTGTTCGATCATTGTTTTTGGTCCCTCACTAAGTGGGGGATTGATTTCACTAAATATCGCCCGACTTCTTCCAGGGGGCATCGCTATATCATCGTAGCAGTAGACTACTTCACTAAGTGGGTCGAAGCTATGCCAAAATTTACCAATGATGGGGAAACTACTGCCGTTTTCGTCTTCAATCAGTTAGTATCTAGATTCGGTATCTCGAAGGATATTGCCACTGACCATGGAAGTCACTTCCAGAAGAAAATGATGACCGGATTAACATCAAAAAATGGGTTTGAACAAGAAAAATTTTCACCCTATTAACAACAAGCGAATGGTCAGGTAGAAGCTGTGAATAAGTCTCTACAGACTATTCTTCAATGAATGATCAATTCGGCCAAGTCAAATTGGCATTTGATGTTATATTCGACGTTGTGGGATTATTGAACTTCTGTAAATACTGCTACCAGTTTTTCACCTTTTCAACTCGTCTACAGGCTGGAGGCAGTCTTTCCCATTGAGTATCAAATCCCTTCTCTGAAGTTGGTAGTGGAACTACTTCTCGATGCTACACCACTTGAGGAACGTCTTTTATATCTCGAGCAACTCGATGAGAAGTGTCGAGATGCAACCTTGACTAAGGAGGCTTATAAGCAAAGGGTCAAGTGTCAATGTGATTGGTCCATTGTCCCTTGGATTTTATCTGAAGGCGATCTTGTCCTGGTCTACGAACAAGACAAAGATCCCTTGCGGGCATGCAAGTTCAAACCCATGTGGTTTAGACCTTTAATTGTGAAAGAGGTCTTAGAAAAGGGTGCTTACCATATTGTTGATTTCAAGGGTAATTCCTTAGTGGAGCCTAGAAATGGGCTCTACCTTAAGAAGTATTACACTTAGGTCGATCACCTGGGTGTGACTTTTTGTATATATGTATAGTATTAGAGCAGGCATCAACACTTGGCCTGCTTGGGCTCACAAAAGAGTCAATTGATTATTTTCTTTCTTAGAAACTTTAATTAAGAGGGCACCCTTCCCTACCCTATCTAGCATAGCATGATTCAAACACATGCCTGGATGGGATGGGAAACAGTCTTGAGACTAGTTCACCAAGGCTAAGATGAGCCTGTTGAGAGTATTACTGTTGTACATAAATTATCTGCATAAGTTCCTTGAGGAGAAGGATGCAGATTAAAATTAAGTTGAGATTTTACCCAACGAGATTGAATCATGCTAGATTGTGGCAGAAGAAGCGTATCATCTCTTCCAGGAAATGATATCCAGTCCTACAAAAGTGGGACTATGGCAAGGGGTTTAATGCTTGGTGCACGAAGATATGCTGAAATGCATAACACAAAGATAGATTATGCATATGACATACATATATACTTATTATAGTCTGTCATTGAATGTCAAATATGGTGATGTCATAGATCATATGGTTAGTGATGATCTGACTATGGCAACATAAGTAAAAGGTTGATGATGTTGAGTACATAATGCCTTATGAGAATAAGGTAGAAGGATTAATGAAATGTTGATCGTAAATAAGGTAGAGGAAGTGTTGGGGAACTTCTAGATGACCAATGGGTCATGATGACATCCAGAAGTGGATGGTATCCATATAAGGTATGTCTTGGTATGAACAAGTAGTAGTGAGAGGGAATCTAGAAAAGGATTCCCTTGATCGAAAGGTATAATGATCAAGAGAAGTTAGAAGCTTGATAAGTTGTCTTGTTTCCTTGGGCACTGTTGAAATTTCCCAGATGGTATTTTTGGTTTGTTGAATAACTTTCTACTGGTTGAGGAAAAAATGCCTTCTTACTGGTTGTTGTCGTGCAGAAGGGGGAGCATAGTTATGACTATGCCTGATTAAACTTCCATATGGATATCACGTGAATGAATGAAAGCTCTTAGTAGAGAGATACCATGTCAGTGATGAGTATCTCTATGAGACTTATCAATGATTGGAAGATCCTTGGGAGAAGGATATGGAAGTCTGATATGTCTATGTGTATGAGTGACATGGAATAAGTGCAAGCAATGAGCTTGCACGATGAATGTTTAGCTATGTTTATTTATGCCTAAGTGCATGGATTTAATATATCATAAGGTTAATTAATATAAGGACTGATATTAAGACCAAATAGATATGAATGAATGATATTAAGCGTGCAAATGATGCACATTTATGATGTACGAGTGAAATGTAAGGCAAGAATTGCACTTGGCTAGATTGAATGAATACCATGGATGCATGGTTGACTCTATTATGAAGAGTCATGAAATTTTTGTTTTGAATAATAGCTTAATGGGAATGTGTTCCATTCCCTCAGGAAAGGCTAGTATAAATAGATGAAAGAGTAAATGAGCAAGGATG
>ML791768.1:414425-426040 GCA_009831015.1 Picea engelmannii | reverse complement strand
ATTTAACTAAGGATACATGGTTCTATGTATTCCATATATTACTTTTAACTAATATATGGGTACTCCATATGTTAATTAAATTAATATATGTGGGTTCTCACATTAATTTATATATATTAGGTTGAATATATATCTATGTAATGAATTATTTTATTTTTTTTTAATTTAGAATATAATTTTATTTTATTTTTAATTTACAATATAATTTGTGAATAATATGTGAGAATCAATGTATTATTTTTTAAAATTTTGAATTAGTATTTTACTTTTTATATATTCAGAAGTATTTTATTTTAAAAGTATTTTATTTTATGAATATATTTATATCATATTCAAAAGTAATTTATGAGTATTTTTCTCATTATGAGTACTTTACTTGTAATATTACCAAAGTTAACTATGGATTGTCATCTACCATTTAGAATGTGGAAAATAAACATCTTTAACTCAAGCAATGCCAACTCAACCATTGGGGATGATGTCATCCTCTAAAATGTGATTGGTTCTTGTAAGATTGATTTTGATTGTACATTTTTTTGTTTTGTTTTAAGACTCGTTTTTTACTTTAAATTTATCCTAATCAATGACTTAGGAACCCTCAAAACCCTACTCCTTGCTACCAATCTAGAAACATTGTTGAAATTTGCACATTCAGTGTTGATTCTTACATCCAAGCTGTGAAATTCCTACACAATCTTCAATATTCATAATTTGGGCATTCTGTCAGCGCAGTATTATTTAGCCATGAATATAACTCCACAGAAAAAGAGAGTATAAAGTGGTCCCATTAGTACCCTTATTTGAGACCTATCTCAATAGATTCCTCACTTCACACTGATCATAGTGATACCCCTCTTTCATAAGCCTTTTTTTGTGTGGACGCACCCACCCTATTACTACCCACCTATCTCCCCTGGTCCTAAAAGATACACTTATCACATTCATACAACTCTCTAGTAAGCCTTTTGGTGTGGACCCACTCGCCTCCTTCTACTACCCACCTATCACTCTTACTTGTGCACCCTCCTTAGATGGCAACCTGCAACCAAGAATTTGGCAGTCGCATAATTTCGATAGAAGATTCCTTTCCCAACTTGCAAACCTAATTCAAAGCAACTCAAGTTAATATCAATCAAAATTTTACTCAATTTAATTCCAATCTTGCTACCATTAATTCGAAGCTAGCCAACCTCGACAACCTCACTACTCAAATGTCAACCCTTTCAACATTTCTTGATAAATTCAAGGGCCGTGATTCACTGGAACAACCTTTACACCAAGTGGGAGTCGAATCATCCCATTCTATGGATCTTCATTCTAACACCTTTGTTCATGATCCGCACTTTCCTAAAAGGATGTGAATAAATTTAATGGCTTGGACCCCACTCGTTGGGTCACTCAAATGGAACATTGTTTCTTATTGCATGGCATCACCAATGACTTAATGAAACTTTGCATCGATGTCCTCTATTTAGATCTTGGGCGCTAGCAATGGGGGAAATGGTGTAAGAATTCCCACCAAGGTTATATTGCTTGGACTCAATTTGTTGCAAATATTTAATATTTATGAACGTTTTGACATAGACAATCATCATTTGGGATGTTTGACCGAGCTTAAATAGTTAGGTACAATTGAAGATTGCATCATTTCTTTTGAGCAACTGGCTTTCCGCATCAATGGAATGATGGACACCTTCTTTCGTGAATGTTTTATTAGTGGTCTCAAGAATGACATCCGTGCTCATGTCCTAATGGCTCGCCCTCAGACATGGCTTGAAGCCACTCATAGAGCTAAGGAAGCACAACATGTGGTCATTTCTCAAATAAAAAAGTCATCCTTTATTCCCCACCCCACTAATCCCTCTCTTCTCTCTCCTCCTATCAAGGTCCGCAAATTAATAAGGGCGGAAATGGTCGAACGACAACTTAAATGCCTTTGCTACAATTGTGATGAAAAATACTTTATGGGGCACAAATATAAGGAGAAGAAACATTTTATGGCCATTTCTAAGGAAATTTTTGAAGATGACAGTGATGCTTCCCCTCTAGAATTGTTGCTCCAACCAAATGATAATTTTCCTCCCTCTGATCAACCCGATGTGGAACCCCTCATCTCTCTACATGCTCTAATTGGTATTTCAGCTCACCAAATTCTTAAATTAAATGGCTATATCAAGCATCGTAAGTTTATTATCCTCGTTGATAGTGGCGACAATCATAATTGTATTCATCGTAGAGTTTCTCAAGAGAACCATTGTTATATCTATGCAGTCAACAACTTTCATATCACGATTGTTAGTAGAGGTGCCATGAAATATGGGGGTCATTGTGAATATGTGCACCTTCAAATTAGTGATTATTTTTTTAAATCCCACATTTTGGCCATTGAAATTGGGGGTTTTGACATTGTTTTGGGTGTTGAATGGTTACGTACTCTAGTCCCCATTATCATGGATTTCAAAGACTTATACATGAGCTTCGAAATGGATGGGATTCACTATAGTTTCCAAGGCATCATGATAGGTTCACTCGAGATCGTCATTTCACATTGTATGTAAAACTTCTCAAAAATGGCCATTATGGTATTATTGCCCAGTTCTATGCCATTCAAGCCTTTGAGACTCCTTCCCCAACCATTCATCATGACATGCAACTTATCTTATCCAAACACCACTCAACTTTGAAAACCCACAAGGCATCCCACCTTCCATGGTACCCATGCTCATTCCATCCCACTTATACCTGGTAGTATCTCACCCAATGTTCTCCCTTATCACCACACATTCGCTCAGAAAAATGAGATTGAAAAAATTGTTCAAGAATTGTTAGTCGCGGGTGTCACCCACCGTAGCACCAACCCTTCTTCATATCTCATGGTCATGGTACTAAAAAAATAAGGCACTTGGGGCATGTGCCTTGATTTTAGTGCTCTCAACAAAATTACCATCAAAGATAAATTTTTCATTCATGTCATTGATGACCTTTGGGACGAACTGACTAGTGCTCAATTTTTTACCAAACTTGATCTTAGTTTCTACTATCACCAGATTCATATGAAGGAGGCTAATATTCCCAAGATTTTCTTTCATACTCATGAAGGCCATTATGAGTTCTTAGTAATGCACCATCAATTTTCCAAAGTCTCGTGAATCACATATTTTGACCCTTTCTACGTCATTTTGTCCCTGAATTTTTTTATGACATCCTCATTTACAGTAAAACTTGGCAAGCCCATCTTACCCATGTGGATTAGGTCTTACAACTACTTTCTAAGTATCAACTCTTTCTCAAAAGGTCCAAATGTCCCTTTGGTACCTCAGAAGTGGAATACTTGGGTCGTATTGTTAGTAAGGATGTTGTCTGAGTGGATCCCATGAAAATCAAAGCTATGAAGGATTGACCCCACCCTAAAAATTTTAAAAGTTTGTGAGGCTTCCTTGGTTTAACCAAATACTATCAAAAGTTCATCCAAAACTATGGAAAATTTGTAGCCTCACTCACAAGAAAAATTATTTCAGTTGGAATGTGGTTGCCGATCAAGCCTTCCAAGCTTTGAAAGATGTTACGTGTACCACTCTGGTACTAGCTCTGCCCAACTTTAGGAATACTTTTGTTTTTTAGTGTGACGCCTCAAGGAAAGGCATTTGTGCAGTTCTCATGCAAGAATACAAACCCTTGGATTTTACTAATTAATAAATCTTTGAGTGACACTTGGGAAAATGAACATATGAAAAATAAATGTTGGTCATTTTGCATGTAGTGAATATCTAAGATCCTTACTTTTTTTTTTGTTTGCTAGTTTGTTCGTGACCTGCGGGACTAGTCTGTGGCTTGAGAAACCGCGACTCAGGGACATCTAAGCCGTTAAAATCACCCGGGGATCGCACTTGGCCTGAGCCACACCAACCCTTAACATGGATGGATTTTTTGTCCCCGCACGTTTCGAACCGGTGACTTTAACATCACAGAGTTCCTTAATAGCACACTCAGTCACCGACTGTCCTACACCTCGGGGACATATCTAACATCCTTACTTGCTTAGACAACGGTTCCAAGTTAAAAATGATCATCATGGCCTCAAATATTTTTTGGAACAACAGATTTCATCCCCTAAGCAACATAAGTGGGTTACCAAAATGTTTGGCTATGGTTATGAGATCATTTACAAGAAGTGAAAAGAGAATGTGGTAGTTGATGCTCTTTCAAGGAAATAAGAAGAGGAAGGGTCTCTCTTTTCTCTCTCCTTCATTATAGCCAATTGGTTGAATGCATTTCACCATGAATGTTCTAAGATTCTAAAACTTCTAGTCTGGTCCACCAATTGCAACAAAACTCTAATGCATCTCTGAGATACACTTGGAAAAATGAGGAGCTCTACTATAAAGGTCGTTTATATTTGAGAAAATAGTCCAACTTTAAATCCATTGTGCTCTCTCAACTCCATGCCTCGCCAACAATAGGACATTCTAGCTTTCATAAAACCTATGAATGGATCAAACATTCATTTTTTTGGGAAGGCATGAAGTAGGATATACGTACTTTTGGGGCTGAATCTGATATTCTCCAACACAACAAGGGAGAAATAGTGAAAACTCCAGGAGCACTACAACCTCTCCCTATTCCACCTGTTGTATGGATAGATATCTTTATGGACTTCATTGTAAGATAACCCAAATTTGGAAATAAATCAGTCATCATGGTTGTGGTTGACAGACTTTCCAAATATGCTCATTTGATCTATACCCTCCAATGCCCATTTAAAGCTTCCACAATGGCTCAAGTTTTCATGGAAAATATCTTCAAACTACATGGTATGCCACAATCTATTGTCTTAGACCATGGTATGTTTTCTTTCAATTGACCATAGAAGTTGAATCCACTGAAGATTGAAGGACTGATCTGATTTGCTTTATAAGTGATCACAGGAACCCTTGGAAAAGACTGTGGTTTTTTCCAAAACAACATTTGAGTAACCCAAGTCCAAGGATATAACTCTATGGTGTAGTTTGATTTGTCAACATATATTTGATAGGTCAACATTTGCTCTAATCGTTCATTTTATGTTCTTGCATCTCAAAGCTTACGATCCCCCAGGTTGATGATTTGATGTCCGAAATTTATTAGATATAAATATCCCCACATTTCTAGCACCGTTGTCGGGGAGGTTCTAAAGGGATTAGAGCACTTACAATGTTTTTCTTCCACTCTTATTTTGGATTGATGCATGGAAAGAGAAAGCTTCTCATGTCAACAGACAACTTGGTGATAGCAGGGTCTCGGTAGCATGAGTGGTCTGAATACATTATCTACTTTGGAATGTTTCTTGTGTGGTGTGCAAGATTTCATTTGTTTTCTTAAAGTTCTTGGTTTTGGTTTGTAAGAAATCCATACATTAATTCATGTGTGAGACAAGGATTAACATACCAACAAGAAGAATGTAAATATGCTCAAGCATTTGTTGAGAAAAGGATGACATACCCCTTCAAGGATCTTCGCAAATCCTTTCCCACACTCTAGAGTTGTTACCAAGGATGAGTCTACAATTTAGGAAGCAGTGGAGGAATCAGAGATCCATGAACATATTCCACAGGAGGAGGATCTAGAAGTTTCTTCTAGTAGTCCTTGTGAGCAAATAGAAGAGACCAAAGAGTCATGGACCACATCAGATGAAGACAAATATTAGATCCAGAGATCGGAGAATTTTTGGCATAAATATCACCAAATCCCGTGTGCATTATGGAGTGTGAAGACCAACTTTCCAAAGAACTTCATGGCATAACAATCAGAGAGAGCCAAGGAGACAGAGATTACATCGAAGCTTGGTTCCAAACCATCATCAAGCTGCAGTACCCCTCCATCCTTCAACACTTCTTGGCATCATCTCCACAAGAGCAACTGGCCTCTCATGTCTGGGCAACCATTGAGGTATATTTTTCATACTTGGATATGAGTCTGCTTGTAAATATGCTACGCACATGGATTCACTGGAAATACTCCTACACTTGAGAAAAGGTTCCCTTTTTCAAGCAGGGTAGGATAGTACATCAATAAATTTAAACAAATGTTTCATATAGTTAGTGGTCTAGCTTGAAGTACAATGCAACAACCTTTTTATGTTTTTCCGAATAAGCGGGGAATGTCAACAGTTGACAAGGAAACTTGTTGAAAATAAGGAGATCTTTATTCCCATGCTCGATATACATTCCTATAGAAGATTTTTGTTGAGGTTTGTTGGATATTTGTATGGTGGAAAGGTTGATCTCATAGTTTTGTACAAGTTAAAAAAAATATGCAGACAATTTACAGCTGGAAAACATATCAAAGGCAGCAGCAGACATTGCCAGCAACAACATTCTTCTCCTCTGGTACCAGAACTGCATAGAGGATGCCGGAAATTTGCAGATGCATTTTATATATTTCATCAATTGGACAGGTCTGTAGCAACCCAGATTCCTTCTTCAAATCCAGTTCATGTATGTAAGTAACAACTCCAGGAAATCAAGCTAACTCGAGGTAAATATTTTTTTTATCCTTCTAATTTATTGAAGATGAAAGAAATTTATCATAAAAATAACATTTTTAAGCTTGTTATTGTAATCATGTGTTATCTCCTACCAACACCCACTAATACCTCCATATAATCTCACCATTAACCCTTAACCCATGATCTCTCCAACACACATTTCGAATCACTGTCAAGGATTCGAAATGAGTTTCCCTAGTCCTCATTTTCATATTCCTTCCCTTTCAAAGTCATAGTTGTTCCATATCCCTCATTTTGACTCAACTGACTGATAATTGTGAAAATTTGAGTTAGTCAATCCACATCTCTGCTTGAGCATATTATGCTAAGTAAGAATGGAAAGGGTTATGGTGGCACAAGTTTCTAGACTGGCAAAAGAGTAGACAGTTATAGATAGGAAGATCTTTTACCTGCACATAGTCATTCTGTTCCATTACAACAATCAAATGAATTGTATAGTGTCCTAAAATAGAATGTGGTTCAATATAGTCATTCATCCATGTTTCAATTTTCTTCCAATAGTTCACCACTGTTGGGAAGTGTGACTAAAAGTACATAGAAGCAGGTAGATTATGCGGTTCAATGTAGTCATTCATCTCTATCTCATGTTCCTTCATAAGATACTCCCCACCGTTTGAAAATTCACCCAAAGTATGCTCAAAGACTCTTGCATATTGTATCAATTGTAGCAACAATATTTCAGACCCCCATCCACTTGCAATTTCAATAATCCCCTGTTTCTGCCTTTTAGTAGATAAATTCAATATATTTGACATGGAAGCAGAGTGAAAATGAAAGATGTAAAAGAATGCACCAGCTGTACATTTTGTTGCAGCAGGCTTAGGTGCTTTCCACAGCCTCATGGCATTCATCAAAGTGGGACAACTACTGCAGAAGGATATTTTTGTGCTTCATCGCTTTGTTGTCTTCATTACTTCTCTTTCAGACTTCAGGTTGTGGTTTCTTTTGTTGGTGCTCTTGGAGATCGAGGCATGTATTTTGATTGTTCTGTCATTTATTGGTAAGGCAGGATCATTTGTTGCATCCATTCCACAAGTAAGTGTTGTCGGAATTTTATGTTTCATGAGGACGATGCTTGTTGCCCTGGGTTTTTCAAACCTAAAATACAGTAAATTAGAAGCTCGCGAAATATGATAATAGTGGGACTATCTTTACTTCTCTCTTTATAAATTTTCAACATGTTAAAGGACATAAACCTAGTTCCAACCTTATGAATTTTGGAAAATGGTCCCATCCAAATTGGTGTGCATGTGATTAACTTCTTTCCAAATACAATTTTCTCCATGCACATGGTCATTGCATTTAATGTAGTGTTGATTTTGGATAATATTGTTCTTGGCAACAGTTGAAAATGTTTTGATTTGTTCCTGCTTGTGAAGACTTATGGCCCTACAATGTTGAGCTTTGATGTTCAGAGAAGGTGCATTGTTAATTTGTCAAAGTCTCCATAAGCTCTCTGCTTTTATATTTCTCAAAAGTTGCAGGATTCTCACAAAAGTTAATGGATATGCATGTGACTAATTTCAGTATGGTACGAGTCAGGTTTGAAGCTATTGCAAGGTACCCAAAGGAGTTGAAAGTGACAGAGTCTGTGAATATTCCTGAAGGGATTCCTCCGTTAGTAGTTGTTGCCATCAATCATAAGACCATAACGAATGACAAATGTGTAGATATTGGAAAAATACAATATCACAAGCACAACAAGATAACTGCAAAGACCAATAACCTTCTACAAAGGAGAGAATGATCTATTAGATCTGCTTGTTGATTACATTGAAGAGCTCCTCTATTTATAATAGGCTGAGAGGAGACAACATTGATGAAGGTAGATGGATAACTCTCTCATGAAGTAATGAGACAAGTAGATGGATGGGATAAGTCAAAGAAGCACATGGTGATTATCCATAAACAACCAAAAAAGGATGACATGACATACCTATCTAAGTAAACTTATACATCAACACCCCCCCATAAGTGCAACTTAGGGAAGTAAAAAAACAAAATATATGAATCATGGATACAAGCTTACTAATGTATCCAATACAAACTCTCATAAGTGGAGAAAAGGAGAAAACCCGTAGGAAAAAAAACTCCTCCCCTAAAGAGAGAAAAACAACAGAAAATAGGAGGTCTTAAGGTAACCCCCCAGAGACAACTTCTTTGACCCTAAGCATCAATCATAGTTGTAGAAAGCGAGGTGATGCCAAAGGTTTAGTGAAGATGTCAGCAACTTGCGCTTCAGTAGGCAAATACTCCAGGTTGAGAACACCATCCTGTATGAATTGGCGAATGAAGTGCATGTGGATCTCAATGTGTTTGGTCCGTTGATGTTCCACTGGGTTGCGAGAGATGTGTATGGCACTCTGATTATCACACCAAAGAGTGGTGGGACGATCTTGTTGAATGCCAAACTCTGTAAGGAGTTGTCGAAGCCAAAGAACCTCCTGACTTGCAAGAACTGCATCACGATACTCAGCTTCCGCAGAGGATAAAGCAATTGCAGATTGTTTTTTACAAGACCATGTAACAGGTGCAGAGCCAAGACAATAGACAAAGCCAGATGTGGACTTTCGATCATCAACCGAACCAGCCCAATCAGAGTCAGTGAATCCCACAAGCTGAGAGGCACCAGAAGAGTACTGAATACCAAAATTGGTAGTACCCTGAATGTACCTCAGAATGCGTTTAGCTGCCTTCCAGTGACTCTCATGAGGATCTTGAGAGAACCGAGAGACAAGTCCTACTGCAAAAGATATGTCAGGACGTGTACGAGTCAGATACAACAAACTCCCAATCAATTGTCGATACAATGAAGGATTAATACGTGGTGATGAGCAACTGGCAGAAAGTGTGACTCCTCACTGAAATGGAGTAGGAGCAGGTTTACAATCAACCATGCCAAAGCGTTGAAGTAAATCAAGTGCATACGTCTGCTGAAAAATGGAGATTCCTTCAGAAGACTGAAGAACCTGGAGACCAAGAAAATAATGTAGAAGCCCCAGATCTGTCATATCGAATTGTCCCATCAATGCTTGTTGAATACTCTGAATCATAGATGAAGAAATCCTAGTGAGAATTAAATCATCCACATACAGAACCAAAATCAAGAGATCAGTTCCATGCTTCTGAGTGTAAACTGTAGGATCAGAATGACAGCGATCAAACCCGGAAGAAATCATAAAATTATCCATCTTCTCATACCAAGCTCGAGGAGCTTGTTTGAGACCATAAAGAGAATGTCTGAGCCTACAAACAAGAGAAGAATCCTGCACAAAACCAGGGGGCTGCTCCATGTAGATTTCCTCATCTAAGTCACCATGTAAAAAAACGCTCTTTACATCCATCTGGTAGACTGACCATCCTTGCGAAGCAGCCAGAGAAAGAACAAGGCGTATAGAATTCATCTTGGCAACAGGGACAAAGGTATCAGAGTAATCAATCCCTTCAACTTGTGAAAATCCCTTGGCCACAAGACGTGCCTTATGCTTGTCAACAGAGCCATCTGCTGCATACTTGGTTTTATAGATCCATTTACAACGAACTAGCTTTCATCCCTTTGGAAGAGACACGAGATCCCATGTGTGATTCTTCATCAATGAAGAATACTCCTCTGTCATGGCAGCATCCCACTCAGGTATGCCAACAGCGTCAGAAAATTGTTGTGGATCATTTGAGATAGTATGACTCGAGAAGGAGACACCTATTGTTTGTGATTGAATAGGGGAAGAGGCTGAGGCTGAATAGCTGAAATCAATTGGCTCATAGCCATACCTATCAAGCCTCTTTCTCTCATGAAGGCTCCTCCTGAGATGCAGTTCTTGATCAAGTTGTTCATGTTCTTGATCAATTTGTTCATGTTCAAGATCAATTTGTTCATGATGCTCATGCTCCATTGCTGCAGGTGGTAGATTTTCTTTTGGTTGATGTTGAACTTCAAAAGGTTCATCATCATTTTCTAAAGCAAATTCAACACAATTGTTTACATGACAATCTAAAGATGGAGAAGGATTTGATGTGGGGTTGAATCCTTCATCAAAACGGACAACGCGTCGAAAAAAGACTTCTTTAGTAATAGGTTCAAATAACCTATATGCTTTTATGTCCTCACAATAACCAACGAATATTAATGGTTGGCTTTTCTTCTCCATAGCTCTGCGTTTCTCAACTGGTATTAAGGCCCATGCCGGACTTCCAAATACTCTAAAAACAGAGACATCAGGCTTAACATGGCTCCAAGCTTCCTCTGGAGTCTTATGCAGTATTGCCTGATGAGGCATCCTATTTTCTTGGACTGAATCATACAATTTGCCATTTCTTTTAGTGTTCTTTTCTTTCTTTCAGCAACACCATTTTGCTGAGGGTTGTAGGGAACAGTGAGTTGATGTTGAATGCCATGTTCTCTACAAAAATCTGTGAATCCTTGATTGACATACTCCCCCCCATTATTTGTGCGTAGTTTCTTGATAGAAAGAGATGACTGCTTCTCAACAAAAGCCTTGAAGTTCTTAAAAGTAGCAAGGGCCTCACTCTTGTACTTAAGAAAGTACACCCAAGAGCGACGTGAGAAGTCATCAATGAAGGTGAATGCATACTTAGCCCCTGAAAATGAGCGAGTTGGAAATGACATGAGATCGCTATGTACCAACTCAAGAGGTGTTGTAGCATGCCGTGCTTTTCCTTTAGGAAAAGGATCTTGATGTTGTTTCCCAAGGACACAACCTGGACAAACTCCATCAGTACAAGAAACTTTAGGAAGACCAAGCACCAATTTTTGGGTACTTAATTGTTGCAGATATCTATAGTTGAGATGTCCAAATCTATCATGCCAAAGCTTACTCAAAGCATCAACATGTGCAATGAAAGAGGAACCTAAGGAAGACTCAAAAGAAGCAAACTTATACAGATGAGAACTATGATCTACTTTTCCCGATGCAACAACAATGTCTGGATTTTGTAGTTCTCGGATGATTACATCATTAGGAGAAAACTCTACTATTTTCCCATTACCAGAATGACAAATCTGATATATAGAGAGAAGATTTGCAGAGATGTGAGGAACAAGAAGAACATC
>ML791768.1:390929-413626 GCA_009831015.1 Picea engelmannii | reverse complement strand
ATTTTTCCAAATAAGGAATCCAACTTGTCCCAACTTGCTTTCGGAGTTTTACAATCAACTATGTGGAACAACAAGCTATCCAACACATGTAAACCGATGAGGCCCATGGCTTCATCAAGTTTATTTTGATAGGCGAACCTCTCAATTTCCTTAGTGAACACAGGTTGAGCCCCAACCAACATCTGCCAGAGCCCTTTTGATTGCAACAACTGTTGCATCTTAAGTTTCCATGTATGATAATTATGGGGAGTTAGGATCTCAACAATCCTTAACTCTGCCATTTACAATAGTTAATACAAAGAAAACAATAAAACACCAGATCTCGGTGTGGTATCTCAAAAGAGAATGGAAACCTAGGCTTTAAATAAAGAGATCTAAAAATATTTACAGATTAAAAATATTTGGATATCCACTTTTGCAGCTGCATCATTGCCACGGGAAATTCAACTCCATCCTCAATGTCAGTCGGCTGAACCCTTTCTCCTCTTTGTCTTCGTCTGTTGAGAAGATCAGATTTTCGCCAACATTGTTCGAGATGATTGCTCACCAGCAAGAAATGCTACCAATCTACAGTCCACTTGATACCCTTAAGACCACGAACGACCCCATCCGTATGATAGAGAGCTTGGTCCGTGCGAATACCAATTCAAAGCCGACCCAGGTTCGATTCCCCAGACACAGCTCGCGCGCTTTGAAGACAAGACACAGATATTTATATTTCGTCCTATGTGTTGCGACAATGGCGGAGCGTCTGAGCGTGAACAAGGCCTCGTCTAAGAAATCCAAGAAGCCCAACGCTGCTGCTACCCGGCCGCTTCCCAAGGTCTACAACATCCACCCCGCGGGTTTCTGGTTACTGGTGCAGGAGCTCACTGGGAACAGTTACGAACCCGCGACGCAGTTTCCGCCCAAGCCACCGAACAACCGCCTGCAGAAATTCGCCCCGCCTCCGCTCGGCCCTCCGGAGATTATCCCCGCCAGCAAACGCTTAAAGCTCGATCCGATTGTCATTTCCCCCATTTCGATCCTATTCTCGCCGCCGACGACCTTCGCTCCTTTGGACTGGACTTGGGCTGATGACACCTCAGCGTCGCCCACGAGTCTGGCTTACAGGCAGCTGGCTGAGAGTCTCGTTGAGCAGGCCGAGAGGAGGTCTAAGGAAGACACGGATCAGGACCTCATCTTGCCCCTCTCTCCCACGTTCGCCTGGCAGTCCAAGAACATTAAGCCGCAGACTCCGCGGGATTCGAACTTGAGATCTCTGTCGCGGGAAAGTATGACGGTGTCCTCCTCCGAACACTGATCCTCCTTCGGCAACACGGTGATCAAGCGCAGAACAAATGGCGCCTCCCTCAGATCGACGATCAACACCCTACGGACAAATCCGCACACGGTGGAAAGTCGACCTACAGATCTCAAACCGGATCTCTAAAAATCTCAGAATGGAGCTCGCCCATTCACGAATTTCCTCAAATCGTAGATCCGAGGCAAAGGCAACGCACATGAGAATTTTTGATAGCTGCGACTTATGTGAAAAAAAAATAATTACTAAAAATATGATATCGCTGAGCACCCTCCAGCGAGATATAACTAAGAGCTAGCAAATGCCAAGGAATGCAAGCCAGAAGGTACACAGAGCCGCCGGAAAAATGACCCCAGAGTCGACAACCCATTCATTTTCCATATGATGAGTGCACCCAGAGTCGACAACCCATTCATTTTGCATAGTATGAGACATCAAGGCCTTATAAGTATTGACTTGGAAGGTGAATTTATCAGCGGGTTGGTGAACAATCGACGCATCTCCTTCAAGCATCTTAACCTTCTCCTCTAAATCATCTCGCTTCTTGAAGCATTTCTTCTCAATATGTCTAGTCTTTCCACAGTACCAACATGTTTTCGTCTTTTGATTTCATTTTGGTTGTCTCTGGGGTCCCTGATTAGTGTATGCAGGTTTCTGTGCAAAAGCATCAATCTACACTCTATTCCTAGAATCCATCTTTCCTTTACCCTTGAGCAAGTGGTCATGTTGCTTACCACCAAGCTTGTCTTCTTCAAGCAATCTATGTGGATCTATAACCAAAAGTTCACAAAAAACTTTAAAGGAGTATTCCTTACCATCTTGCTTGTGTGCATGCCAGTTGGTGCGGAAGGTCGATACGAACACATCAAATGGTGTTCTCAAATTTATCAAGACCAACTCAATGCGTTGTCCATCCTTCTTCTTATAGTTTTCTCCACATTCGCTCAACTTCAGTTGGAGTTCTTTAACATGCACTAAATAGTCCTCCATTCTTTCAAAGGAATGAGGATCGAGAGAGATCAACTCTTTCTCCAACTGTATGATGTGGATTTCGTTGACTCGGTTGAACAAGGTCTTCAGCTTCTTCCAGAGAAGATGTGGACAATCAAGTCCACTGATATGAAAACATATTTCTCGTGAGATGTAGGTCGTGATGACCCCTACAACCTCATCCTTCTTTCCATCAATGGGAAAAATTTTCGAAGCATCTGTTGGATCTGGGATCACGACCTTGGTATACTGCCACAATTCCTTACTTTTCAACAAATTTTCCATATCTGGAGCCCATACAACATAATTTGATCCGCTCATAACAATAGGATAGATCTTCGATATCTAGGCAGACTAGTTTTGGTTTCAATAAGTTCCAATCAACAAACCATCGACCCAGAGTCAATCACACAACAGATCTGACTCAGTAAGGTTTGCAGATAACAGGTTGAGGTTTTCAAACCATCAGCTCTGATACCATGTTGGGGAATCAAATGGAACACAATATGAAACAAATAACACTGTACTGCAGACAACCGAAGAGGGACAAACAATTTTGAAGAATAGAGGTGGCGTCTAAAGACACCATTACAACACTTAAGCACATAGTACTGTCATCAGAAAATCACAGTGCATATTTCACACCTTGATTCGCATGATCTATGGTACAATCTAAAAAATACTTCACATTTGGCATATGATAATGACCTAAGGGGTCTTCTTTTATAGACTCAATATCTAACCGACCCCCACAAAACCTGGAAGATCTTGTCCACATACAACCGTCGGTGGTTAGAGTTGATTCCACATAATCCAATCTGTCAAGTCTGCTTGATGGGACTTGACCCGACCGACTGTCTGTCCAACTTGTATTCGATTGCAGGGCTGGTCGATCCACTGCCAACTGTCTTTGACTGTTGGTTGAATGTTCGACCGATAGGCACATCAACTTCTCGACTGACTGGTGTGGTGTGCTGGTCGATCGCCCGACTGACTGTGTCCAGATGTACCTCTCGATCGACTGAACCCATAAGATGTGTGATGAACCATCAATGCTTGATGTTCGAACAAGGAATGTCTTTCTCTAAGGGGCCCTTTTAAATTTTGTTGCTTCCCTAGTTGTATTTCTCTTTTGGATTTGTTTTGGGATAGGGATAGCCAAAATTTTATTCCCCTACTTACATTTAATCCTTTCTATGCCAAGTCCAAACTTATCCCTCCTTTAATTCCATTTTTGTTCAGATCCATACAACTTTTCTTGGAACTTGGTAGGTATCTAGGGTGGTCAAATATTATGGGAGTTTCCTCAGAAGTAGGAGGGTTATGAAGAACTACCCCAAGGTTCTCTTCGTTGGTCATTTCTCTTTCTGGCTCCCTAACCCATGGGACCACCCCCTAGAATCTTCCAAGGCAAGTGTAGGTTGGCCAATAATCTCTCTCCCTTTATTTCCATGCTTACATTCTTCGAAAGACTTATTCTTATATGTTCCCAAATATGGCTCGTGTTCTTGAATTATATTTTGGGGTTCCATATTAGAACTTACAGAACATGAAGAAAAGGTTATGAACATACTTGGAGATTGGATATGTTATGCATTAGGTGGTGCCCTTAGAATTGTGGTCAGTTTTGGTTCAAAATTTCTCATTCCCATCTCCTTTGGTTCCTTGGAGTTATGGCCTTTCGGGAATCCTAATGCATTTCCTTCATATAACTTCTCCCTTGTGCCTTAATTCACTATATTTTGGACTTCTTTTGAATTCACCATTTTTTCTTTTCTTCCAAAGCTTTTGCACTTGAGATTGTTACTTCCCCCTTTGATCTAGATTTAGGAGTCGAACTAACTGATTAACAAATTGAATACAATAAACAAAGAGATATGAAGAACAACATAGATATCCACTGCACAATATCTTCTATTGAATAAATGAAATTTTGAAACTGTAAAACTGCAGAATTGAAACACTTGCTCGAATGGTGGTAACTATCTATGAGAAGAGATGTGGCTGCTACACACATCTGTCTGAGCAAAATCATTACAATTAGGCTCCAGAGGCCTTTTTGACATTACTCATGAATACCAAAACCCTAGACATCCAAAAACCTAACCCTAGGAGATGAAATGCCAAAAGTTATGTGGGCCCCTATGCGTAAGTTGGTACCTCAACTTCCCGGGGTCATAAATTTTTCATACGACCTCTGTTTTAGGCGCGTGATAGCCCGTTGGAAAGGTATTTTTGACAACTACACATTATGCCATCAAACTCCGACTTTGCCTATTTTTTTAATTGTGGCGAGCCAAAAAAACATTGTTTAGGGCCCCAAAATGGCCCTAGAAGTACAACAAGATGTGTTGACATGAAAACATACAAAATAAGCCAGTTGGATTAAGTGGGAGGCCACCAGTATCCACCTGGAAGATGTGTAGGGCTTCAGACAGCCCCAAAAGTGTAGAATCCACAATTACAAAGAAGTATAGAAGAACATGTTGAACTAAAAACTGCCAAGATGAGCTAGTTGGAATAGGTGGGTGGCCACCAATATCCACTTGGATCAATCCTCCCTCCTTAGGAAGCAATGATCTCCATTGCGTTGAGTTCCCCCATCAGGTGAGGAAACTTCTGCTGAATTTGGCCCCGGGTGAGCCACTTTCCTTGGTGGAGGAGCTACCCTGCCTTGACAACCCGATAAAGCTGGATCCTCTGCTGGCGAGTTCCCTTTACCTATGTGTCCACTATCTAATCAGTGGATGTTTGTTCCATGCAGTCTGGGTTGAGCTCTGTTGGTGTCAATTGTTCTACGATCTCTGAGGTGTCCAATAATGGTGGAAAATGGTCGAAGGAGGTCCACATTGAACACTGGGTGCAAGCCAAGGAAGGGTGTAGTGTTGAGCTCAAAAGCATTGCTACCCACAACATTGGTGATAGTGTAAGGCCCATAGTGAAGTGAGTGGAGCTTTCGATGGGGCCTTGTAAGACGCTCCTTCTTCAAATGTAACCAGACCTTGTCTCCAACCTGAAACTGGTGTGGTACCCTGTGTTGATCATGGCGTTGCTTGTACTTAACATTGGATTTCTGCAAAATATCATGGACCTATTGGCGGATGTGCTGAATCCGCTCAATGAATATGGTGGCTTTGTCGGTCTCAAATTGAACATGGGAACAATCTGTCTGTGTGGTTGCCAGAGGTAGTGAAACATCAATGGGACCCAAGAGTTGGAATCCCAGTCCCACCTGAAATGGGCTATGGCCGGTGGAGCTATGGAGAGCCCTGTTGTAACTGTGTTGAACATAGGGGAGACTCTCATCTCATGTATGCAGATGCTTAGAGTTGTACATGCACAGGTTGTGCTTAATCATCTGATTGACGACCTTTGTTTGGCCGTCTGTTTGGGGGTGGAAAGCAGTGGATTTAGTGAGCTTGGTGTCCAACAGTGACCAGAGACTCAACCAAAATGTGTCGAGGAACCCGTTGTATCCCAAAATGGACCCACACTCATTCTAAGAAGAGCTTGGTAGTATTTGTCGCTGTGATGTTCTCCTTGCAGTTTGTGAGGATGGCCATCTTCGAAAACCGATCAATGACTGCAAATACACAATCATTACCTTGCTTGGTGGACGAAAGGCCTAGACATGTAATCCATCGAGATGGATTCCCAAGGATTCTTGGGGTAGGAAGAGGGGTGTATAATCCTTGCTTCTTGATGGATGGCTTGGAAATGGCACGCAGTGCAAGATCTGATATACTTACTGACGTCCTGTCGAAGTTTTGGCCAATAAAAATGTTTCTAGAGAACGACCACAGTTTTCTCCATGCCAAAATGTCTTGCCATCCTACTGTAATGGGCTTCCCAAATCATCTTTGCATGCTCGCTTGCATGAACACAAAGATGGCCTAGATGGCATAACAACCCGTCCTGAATGTGAAAATTGGTGACAATCGCGCTTGTACCCAAGAGTTGATAGGTGGTGGCGAAGTCTGGATCTTGCTAATAAAGTTGGGGCCACTCAGATGCCTCATGTCCATAGGAATGGAGCACAGTGGTGAGTGCAACCACGAGAGGTTGACTAAGGTAGTCAATGACGCGATTTGTGCTCCCTGTCTTATACTTGATGTTGAGATGGAATTGTTGCAGGTAGGTGAACCACTTTTGATGGCGGTCGTTCTGCAACTTCCCTTGTGTCTGTATGAATTACAGAGGTTTGTGATCAGTGTGGATGATCGTCTCCTTTCCCATAATGTAATGTTTCCATTGACGACATGCTTGTACAATGGAATACATTTCCTTGTCATAGGTGGGGTATTTCTAGAAAGTATCTAATAGTGTCTCACTATGGTATGCCACCAGATGACTGTGCTGAGTGAGAACTGTGCCTACAACATAGTCAGATGCATTTGTCTCAATATTGAACAGTTGTTGCAGATCGAGCAAGGAGAGTATTGGATCTGAGCACAAGCGATGCTTTAGATCATCAAATACTTGTTGTTGTTCCTTCCCCCACATAAACTTTTCCTTGCCACCGCTCTTGGTCATGTGGCCGAGGGCCCATGCAATATGGGAGAATCCCAACACGAATCTTCGGTAGAAGTTAGCCAGTCCCAAGAAGCTCCGAAGCTCGGTTAGTGTGGTCGGGGCTGGCCAGTCACAGATGACTTGGATCTTAGCGGGATCAACATGTACCCCATACTCATCAACAATGTAGCTCAAGTATTGGACCCTTTTCATGCCAAAGGAACATTTTTCCAAGTTTGCATATAGCTTGTGTTGCCACAGAGTGCTCAAAACCTGTTGAATATGTCGCATGTTCTCCTCCCAAGTTATGTTGAAGATGAGGATCTCATCTAAATATACCACCACAAAAGAGTTGGTGAAGGGTCTCAATACATCATCCATCAACCTCATGAAAGTGGTTGGTGCATTTGTTAGGCCAAAGGGCATGACCAACCATTCGAAGAGACCTTCTTTAGATTTGAAAGTTGTCTTCCAGACATCAGTTGGTTTGATAGGAACTTGGTGGTAGCCAGACTTTAGGTCAATCTCGCTGAAGAACTTTTCCCCCTTGAGTTAGTCAAGAAGGTCATCAATCCTAGGAATTGGGTATCAGTTTCTAACTGTGATTTTGTTTAATGCTCTGTAATCAATGCAGAGTCACCATGTCCCGTCCTTCTTCTGCACCAGTACAATCAGGCTTCCGCGAGGGGAGGAGTTGGGTCTGATGTTTCTCTTTTGAAGAAGATCTTAGATCTGACGCTTGATTTCGTCATTTTCCATCAGCGAGCGACGATAAACTGGTCCATTAGGCAGAGGTGCACTGGGGGTTAGAACAATTGGATGCTTGACTTGACAGTGCGTCGATACCCCGGTGGGTGAGGAGAAGATGTCTCTGTACTCTTCCACGATCCCGTCCACTTGCTTCTGTTGCAAAGAGAGGCTCTGTGTAGAGGCCATGGCTGTGGCGATGACCTTCTTCTTACCATGAGCATGGATCACAAAGAATATGAACTTCCCGGTCTGTGAAATGACCTTACTACATTGCTTAGTAGAGATTAAAGAAAAAGCAGTAAGCGGCACGATTTCTGGTATCCTATACAATTGTCTACCCGAAGTAATAATAACACTGCAGGGTCTAGATTCATACACAACATCACACTTCCACAAATATGGTTGTGCTAAAATAACATCACAAACTTCAAGGGAAGAAATATCACATAATACCTCATCTTTGAAAGGCTTGATGTCGTAGGGAAGACGACACTATTGGCTGACACATAGATCTCTTCCTTGGCGAAGCCAACCGATGGTGTAGGGTTGCGGGTGCAGTGTTATCGACAGGTCCAGCCACTTGATGACCTCGACTGAGATTAGGTTCTTCTAACTGCTGCTATCGACAATGAAAGGAAGCGAAGCCCCCTTTACCCACATCTATGAGTGAAAGAGGCATTCCCCTTCCTCTGGTTCTTCTGGTTCTCTTGGCTGGACTTTGGTTGTAGTGATAGTGGCACTAGGTTCAACATCGATAATCTGCTTCCCTCCTTCTGGATTTGATTTATAATTAGAATCGACCTCTGACTCAAAAGACTTCATCTTGGCCATGAGTGACTGCTTGGAGAGGAATTCTTTAGTGTTGTTCCAAGGGAATTTATGGTATTCACACCATTTTCATGTGTCCTTCTTCGTCTTCTCATTACCCTTCTTGTGTTGCGGCTTGGATTGGTTGTCCTGAAAGTGGCCATCTTTGCTCTGTCCCTTTCTATTTGGGTTGGGGCCACCTTTGCCCTGCTTCGGCTGTGAGGAGTTTGTAGATCCAAACTCTCGCCTCTTTTGCTTAAATTTCTGCTCGATCTTGAAAACATATCTATAAGTCATACCCATTGAGGCAATTTCCAGAAACTCCATTTTTGTTTGAATGTATCTATGCAAACTGTCGCAGTATTTGAGCACCAAATGTCACTCAGAGTTTTTGATACCCAACTTGGTGCGCATGGTATGGAAAATATTGGTGAAATCTGGTACTGTCTGGTCCCTTTCTTGACACAGGGTGGTCCATCTGGTGTACTGGTCCTCGTAGCTTCCAACAGGGTAGTATTGTTCTTTAATGGAATTCCAGAAGGAATCCCATGTAGGGGAAACCACAAATATTGCAGATTCCTCTATGGCCCTTTTCTCAGAGTAAGTGTCCCACCAATCCTCAACATGGGGGACAACCTTGAGGAGTGCAAAAGTAATCTTTTCCCTATCAGAAAAATTGTGGACCGAAAAATGCCCTTCGAGAAGATTCAACCATTTATCTACAACATTTGCATCTATCAATGCTTCAAATAATGGAATATCAAAATTTACCTATACCTTGAAGGGGGTTTCATGGTCTCTTGATGAAGATGCTTCTCTTATGGTCAGCCGTCGAAAGATCTACGCAAAGTTGTCCATCATTTCGTTCCTTTGTCGCGCAAGGGCTTCCTCGAGCAACATTTTAAAAGGATCTCCTGCTCCATCATCTTTCTTTTCGTCTCCCATGGGTTGTTGTCAGGCTCGACGTGACTGATCTTTCAATGAATCGATTGGTTTGAGTCCCAACTTCTTGTACCTAGATCTTGTTGGGGACATGCACGAAGAAAAATAAATGAAGAACAGACCACCCTGATACCATTGATTCAGATTTAGGAGCGGAACGAACTGATTAACAAACTGAATACAATAAACACATAGATATGAAGAACAACACAGATATCCAGTGAAAAATATCTTCTATTGAATAAATGAAATAGGCTGGAACTGTAAAATTGTAGAACTTAAACACTTGCTCGAATGGTGGTAGCTATCTCTGAGAAGAGATGTAGCTGCTATGCACATCCATCTGAGCAAAATCATTACAATGAGGCTCTAGAGGCCTTTTTAACATTACTCATGAATTCCAAAATCCTATACATCCAAAACCTAACCCTAGGAGATGAAACACTAAAAGTTATGTGGGCCCTTATGGGTAAGTTGGTACCTCAACTTCCCGGGGTCGTAACTTTTTCATACAACCTCCATTTTAGGCGCGTGATAACCCGTTGGAAAGGTATTTTCGATAACTACACATTGTGCCATCAAACTCTAACTTCTTCTATAGTTTGACTGTGTCGAGCCAAAAAACATTGTTTAGGGCCCCAAAATGGCCCTGGAAGTACAACACGATGTGCTAACATGAAAACATACAAAATAAGCCAGTTGGATTAAGTGGGAGGCCACCAGTATCCACCTGGAAGATGTGTAGGGCTTCATACAACCCCTAAAGTGTAGAACCCACAATTACAAAGAAGTACAAAAGAACATGATGAACTAAAAACTGCCAAGAGGAGCTAGTTGGAAAATGTGGGTGGCCACCAATATCCACCTGGATCACCCTTTGGGTCCATGTCCCACATATTTTTCCTCATCCACACTTTCTTAGAGAATTTGAGGGCACAATCACTTTCTAAGTCACCATAGGTACGGATCCTTGAAAAAAGGATGGTTATAACAGAATAGTCTAGCTTTTGTATGTAATGACTATGTCTAAATTCCATCTCAATATCCTTTTTCAAATCCACCTCCACTAGCATATGAGAAATTGTTCTTAAATTCATCCCTAATAACTATCATCCCCTACAATAAACCACCATGGGCTATTCCCTATGGCCCCAGAGACATCCATGGACCAAAATTCAAGTGGAAGACTTGGAAATTTGGCCCAGATAGTCTACTCTTTCAATCTCTTTGTTCAAGGATCAAAATAGGGAGTCCATTTTTTTAGTGTTAAAGGTATAAAAGCCCACATCCACCTCTAACTTAATATTATAGAAGTATCTTCTTTATATTTAAAGATAAAATCAAGCCAACCTATTACCATTAGATGGAATTTGTGAATGTAGCCTAGCAATGGTTTCCATTCCATTTCCAACCATTCCCTTAGGGATTTTCATAAAAAATATTACCAAATAAATGGCTTGTCAAAGCATGGTTTTCCATTTCAACCACTTGATTCATCTTAATATCCTCACTAAGAACTAGTTGAACTTTATTCTTCTAGAGTTTCACACATTTACACCCCTTCTTCCCTAGATTTACCTTAGGAGGGATCCTATCCTTCACAATGTCACTCACTCTACTTGAAGCTATAGTATATTGAGCCTTGTTTCCTCCACCGACACGACCTCTAACTTTCCAAACCAGGCTAAGTCTACTTTAAAATTCCCATATTCCTTGCAACTTTGATATGTAGGGTTCAGGAAAAGTAAATACTATAGTAATGGAATCCTTCCATCCACCTTTTCTCTAACACATGTTTACCTTGGAATAGATTTGAATTATTCCTACATGATAGATAATTAAGATTTTGATTGTTTGATGGATTTTTAGCCTCAAACTCCAAAAGTGCCTTTAGCACTAATGGATGAGGTTTGACAAGCCTATCACTATCAGTTTGATGTTTGTACCTATCACTGATTGATGTTGGATTGGGTCTTGAATATAGTTTGCATAAGAGACATTATGTATCCCTTAGACCCCTCTACTTCCATTTCCATCTCCCTCTAGGGACTTAAACTTTGATCCATTGGTGAAAATAGATCTACTTTTGTATGTATGGATCTTCTATGTAATCAACAAGTTCGTCCTCCACTTCCACACTCTACAAAACCCTACCTCTGTGTTCTCTTCCTTTGTCCTTCATCTCTCCATCTCATAAACCCTAACTTAAGTTTCACTTTCTCTTAGAATGTCTCTAGTTCCCAATTTACCTTTTTTTTTTTTTAAAACCGAAATTGGGAAATTTGTATTATAAAATCTATAGCTATGCTAAACAACAAGAGTACATAAATTACTACTAGCAAAATAGGCAGCTCCTTATATGCCATAAACAACACTACAAATGTCTACAGTCAAAACATCCCAATGCTTCTTACAACTATATATTCTGAAAAAATACCCGATATTCTAATTGCCTTAGAAACCATTAAAACTTAGCGAAAGACATGGTGGTCATTGGCTTCTTCCAATCCAACATTGGAAGGGAGTCCTAAATTATAAGATCAATATCCTCTATCAATTGGTGGGATGTGTCTTCTTCCTTGAGTTCCCCTTAATTAGAATTTATCGACATCTGGTGATTAGAAGCAGTCGATTGTGTTCCTTTGCCCAGATTAATAACCATGTTTCTCAATGTATAACATTCAATTTATAGGGTGTCTATTTATTGATTTTTCTAAACAAGAGTACTCGTAATTGTAGCAATTTGGGAGATGCATTGATGCTCATTTTCGTGAACCCTTGAGGTGGACGAGAAGAGATAAGTTCTATTACATATGTATAGATTCTTCATGCATTTGAAGAACTCTTTGAATTTTTCTTATGCTTCCTTGTAGTTCATGGAGGCAACACACAGAAAGGAGAAAAAGTGCCAACCAAGAACAAACTTCCTCCCAAGATATTCATGTATCGAAGAAATAAGAATCCCGTTGTTCCAAAGACCACATAACAACACCAGGACACCACACTTTCCCAAATTTCTAAGGTTTGGTAAACTCGTTGAGCCAAAACAAAACATAGCCAAAAGACCATACCCCCAAAAGAAAGGACCCAAAACACTAAAATATGTCTGATTATTGAGGTTGAAGCCCATATAACTAGGGTGACGAATTCTAGATACTGATTGATGATGCAAAAACATTAGAAAACCAAACAAACAAAGGGTATCCAAGAACCAATACTGGCAGGACAAACCTAGAAATTGAAACCAATAATAAATCAAATTCCAAAGGACCATATAGAGGTTGATTGTGGTTCTTATTGGCGATTATCAGATTAATCAACCTTGCTCTTGACTACATTTCTCACTCCTCCCCTGCGAAAATCCATTATCCCACCTCTTCTTTGGTAAATCTTGTCGGGTTAATATGCCTACAATTAGTTTGAGCATATGAGAGTGGGGTGGATCATTCATGTCGAAATCATTTGCCTCACTTGAAGTTGGGTGATTGTGGAGGTATGCCATATGTTGATTTGCAATGGTGGTACATGCATTCATATGCATGAGTATAAGGGTTATGGTATGGCTTGATAGTTTAAACCTCCATTAATCCTTAACACCCCCATTTTTTATGAGGTGGGTTCATTGATGAGAAAGTCATCTCGATGATTATGCTCCCTTAGAATATGGAAAAACAAAACATTTTGAAGAATACAAGTTTCCTTTTGAGAGCAAGTGAGGATAGATGCAAGCCTGTTGTTAGAAGGGGTAGATTTAGAGAGCATCAATTTGATGATTTTGCTTGAATCACTTATGACGATCATAGACTTAATCCTGGACTCATTAGCTATATACAAACCCCAAAAAATAGCATAGGCCTTGGCTTGGCTATCGGTGGAATTTTCTAGACCCCATGCATAAGATGTTTTAGGTTTTCCTTCGGGATCTACGATAATCCCACTTACACTTGCCACCCTCGTGTTCCCAATTTACTACTATATGAGGTAAGATATGAAAAATGAAAAACTAAAGTGAAGAGGATGTCACAATAACTATGAATTAAAACAAACTACAATAACATAGATTTCTCATTTTATAAAAAATTATGCTAGAGTATGTCACAATAACGACAAATTAAAGCAACCTACAATAACACAGATTTTTCCTTTTATGAAAATGTATGCTATCCATATTTTCATTATAATTTATATTATGAAAATATTAATTATAAAGAGAATTTAATTTTTTTTTATTTTTATGTTATCCATATTTTCATTATAATTTATATTATGAAAATCTTAATTATAAAGAGAATTTATGTTTTTGAAATCTAAGTTTATTTTGAATATGAAAAATTGAATAAGAAAAAAATATTATAAAGAGTGATTATTTTTTATTTTTATGTTATCCATATTTTCATTATAATTTATATTATGAAAATCTTAATTATAAAGAGAATTTATGTTTTTGAAATCTAAGTTTATTTTGAATATGAAAAATTGAATAAGAAAAAATTATTATAAAGAGTGATTGGACCTAATATAAATGTACCTTTTTTCCATGAAAAATTCCCTCAAATTTATATTAAGTATAAATTCATTTACACAAATTTAGCCACGGCTGTAGCGAAGAATGACCAGACAATAAAAGAACAGATCCATTACATGTAAACCTGTCCCAAAGTAGCGAGTACACTCCGAATGGTAGTCGCCCATTTCAAATGGAGTCGTTCCTTCCGATGGTGAAGGAAAAAAAACTGCGAGCTGTATATCGATAGGAGAGTCATCCATAAAAACTCCCAGCCGGGGGAAAGCAGGTACTAGAGAGCTATGGAATCACACTGTAAATAAAACAACAGAACTAGAAGTGGATCATTATCCTTCGAAGAGATTATAGGAGGAAATTTGACTCTCAAAACCTTTATCGCTATGATAAACCGAGAGCCTACCAACCACGCCACTTAGTGCCCTCTTAGATAGAGCATCAACAGCCGTATTATGAATCCTGGGAATATGACTGAAATGTATGTCGGAGAAGTTGTTTGACAACTTCAACGTTTCCTGTTTCCATCCTTCTAAGTGGACTGAATTGAGCTTACAGTTTTGGTTTATCCAATCTATAATGAGTTTTGAGTCTCCCAAAACAAGAATGTGGTTTAATGACCAAAAATTTGCAAGTGATAGCGAAACCCATAAACCCAAGAGCTCAGCTTTGTTGTTTGTTCCGGCTCCACAATTTAGAAACCAGTTTGTCGTCCTTGACTGATGAGCTCTGAAAGTGCCTCCTGCCCCACAACAGAGGCCACTGGAAAGAGCGGCACCATCAAAACAAACAAGTATAGTGCCATCCGTCAACTGGAAATCACAAACTTTGATTTGATGCATCTTTTGGGAGGTCGGCTGCCAATTGAAATTGGAAAGAATTTTGTGGAGAACCGATTGACAGGAAGGAGGCCGCCCCTCAAAAATAATCTGATTCCTCTCAATCCAGATCCACCAGCAAACTATGGCAGCCAAGGAGATAGGAGCCGATTTGTTTTTTTGCCAAGCAGCAAAACACTCGGAGACGGAGTCGCCCTTCCAGATAAAAGAAAGAGACAAAATCTGTATACCTTGTAAGTTGCTACAACCCAAGACTACTTATAAAAGTGACACAAAGCTTCACAATTTAGCTTCCTTAAATATGTTTCATTTAAATAAAGGAAAGGCACGAAACCTTCACAATTTAGCTTCCTTAAATATGTTTCACACTAAGGTTTTTATAATTATGTATAAATTAAATAAGTTGAAAATATTTTGTACAGTTATATATGAATTAAATAAGTTGAAAATGTTAATAAGACAATACGAATGCATCCACAACATTAAGAAGAAAAACCAAAAGGCATTGGTTATGAAATTGGATCTCAAACAAGCTTTCGATTGCATTGATTGAGAGTTCTTGAGATTAATTCTCCACGTGGTGGGCTTTGGTGAATCCTTCATTACTTGGATTATGTCCAGTGTCTCTAGTTCTTCCTTTGCAGTTTTGATCAATGGAGAGGCCTCCAGTTTCTTTAAAAGTGAGAGGGGGCTCCGCCAGGGATGCCCACTCTCCCCCTACCTCTTCATTTTGATTATGGAAGGGCTCAGCCTTCTTCTCTCAAAAAATTTTGCGGAGTACCATATCTCCGGCATTAAAGTCTCAAAGCTCGTTAAATTGGTACATCTATTGTTTGTTGATGACGTTTTACTTTTGTCCAAAGCGGATTTACCTGAGTGGCTGGTAATTCTTGAGGTGCTTCAGCTGTTCTGTTCTGCTTCCGGTTTATCCATCAACTACTCCAAATCCTCTGTCCATTATTGGGGTCTTTCGAAGGCTGAACTTCGCACTCTCAAGGGCTCCGTCCCTTTTACTTTTGTTCACCCGAGTGAAGGTTTCAGGTACCTCGGGTTCCAGTTAAGATTGGGTGCCTCCTCGCGCGGAAGATTGGAATTGGCTGGTGACACGATTTGAAAGAAGGATTCACTTTTGGTGTAACAATTGGCTGTCCCTGGGGGGACGTTTCATCTTGGTAAAGTCTATTCTGGAAAGTCTCCCGGTTTTCTGGATGTCTCTGGAAAAAATCCCCAATAAGATTGTTACAATTCTTCGGAGACTTATTTACAATTTTCTGTGGAATTGCAGTCCTGGTCATTCTCGTTTTCATCTGTGCAACTGGGAAGCCCTATCAAAACCTCGTAGATTTGGGGGCTGGGGGCTTATGGATTTGTCCGCATTCAATACGGCCCTCCTGGCCAATTCATTATGGAGAGCGGTCACTGTCGACTCGATCTGGCACCGGGTAATTGTTGATAAGTACTTAGGCGCTCTGCCGCTTGTTCATTGGATTCGCAAGCCATCTTTTCAGCAGAGGAATGTCTCCCCCTTCTGGAAGGGTATGGTGACTTCCTTACCAGTTATCCTTCACTGGTTAGTGTGGAAGCCGGGAGCGGGCACCGAAATCCGTATTGGAGTTGATAATATACTGGGCCTGGGAGACCGGTCTCTCCTCTCGGACGAGCTGAGACGGCAACTCCAATTTCATAACATTACACATCTTTCTCAGGTGAATTTACAGTCGAACAACAACTCTCTCCCTGACCGCTGGATGAACAGTGGTGTTTTACAGTTATGTCAGCCGCTAGCATCAGAATGGGACCTTTTTATTAAAGCGCTCAAAGGTGCAGGCATCTCTCTCTCTGCGAGTCCCGATACACTTTTGTGGGCCGGTGGAGACGCCACAGGGATCATCTCTGTCAAGAATTTTTACATTGCTCTTCACAATCAGCGTTGGGAAACGGTGGATCGATCATGGTTCTCCCTCCTTTGGCGTTGGGACATTCCCTTAAAATTAAAGATTTTTATTTGGCTTGCAGGGAAGGGAAAGTCACTTACTTGGGACGCGTTACAACGGAGGGGCTGGCAGGGGCCGGGGATATGTCCCCTCTGTCGCAGGAATGCTGAAGAAATTAATCACTTAATGGTGTTTTGTCCCTTCACTCGGGCTGTTTGGACACTGGTGCTCACACAATTTCCGCGGCATTACTCCTGGAATGGCTCCACACTCTCCCACAGTTACAACCATTGGCTGGCCCAAGTTACAGCGCCGAAGTATTTACCTGTTTTTGTTTGCTGGTACATCTGGAATGCTCGAAATCGAGCTATTTTCGATTCATGTCCTCCTTCGCTGAATGGAGTTTTTTATAAAATCGTGTCATCTTTCCACTGGAAGCAGTCTTCGTTAAAGAATCCATTACACAAATCCTGTGACTTCACTCCAAAGGAAGGATACACTGTGGCATGCTTTGATGGTGCTGCCCAGGCCAGTGGTGGAAGCTGCGGTGCGGGGGGTTTCTTTAAATTTCATCCGTCAAGGTGTACCTGGTGGTTTCTAAACTGCGACATCGACACTAACAATAAGGCCGAGCTCTTGGGTTTATGGGCCTCCCTCTATCTTGCTTCCTGCTGGTCCATCAGTCACCTGCATGTCCTCGGGGACTCGCGAGTTATCATTGATTGGATCTCAAAAAAGTCCAAGTTACATTCGGTCCACATTGATAGCTGGAAGGATAGAGCGATGGGGCTGTCAAATCTCTTCGCGGACATCTCCTTTCACCACATTCCCAGATCGCATAACCGAGAGGCGGATGCCCTCTCGAAAAGAGCTCTTAAAGAAGAGGTTGGTAGACTCTCGGTTTTCCATAGTGATTGTGGGAGAAAGAGTCCTATCTCCTCGATAAATGTCTTTGAATGAGGAGGGCTGTTCTCCTTCTTTTAGTGCTGGTTGGTGTAGCGGGATTATATTTGTGCTTGTCCATTTCAGAGGGCTTCCGTTGGTGGTTAGTTTTGAGTGGGACCTTTCGCTGCTGTGTCACTTTCATGGTATTGATCGCCGACCGTTTTGATTGTGTAAAGAAATTTATACCTAATATAAATTTGAGCAATTTTCTCTTGGAAAAAAGTTAATTTTTTTTTTTATAATTATACATAAATTAAATAAGTTTTGTATAATTATACATAAATTAAATAAGTTGAAAAAGAGTTAACTTTTTTATAATTATACATGAATTAAATAAGTTTTGTATAATTATGCATGAATTAAATAAGTTGAAAATGTTAACCTGGAATCAAAACTAACTCCAAGTTAGCTTTCAAAGAGGGACAAAGGAAGTCACAACATAAATAAGAAATGAAATTTTAATTTTATTTATTTTATTCATAAAAAATGATTTATTATTAAATTAATTAATTTTATTTATAAAAATTGGTGTTGTTTAAATTTTTATGTTTTGGTATTTTTTATTGGAATTTGATAATATAAATTTGGGAAAAATCTCAATTTGCTATAGTTTATATTGCATTTCTGAATACATAATTGAAACTTTTAGATTATACAGATTTAACCATTGAAATCTGTAGGTCCCCAATTTCTCACCAAATTTCAAGGAAAATTAATCAGATAAAATCCAAAAAAAACCTAAACAAATTAAAACATAGAATATTTAAACTACGGACATAAAAAATTAATCATCACTTAAATTTAAATTGAATGAAGGAAAAATAAAAACATAAAATCTAAAGATTAAAAAAATATTATTTATTTATTTTTTTAAAAATTAATATATATTTCAAAAATTTCTAGCCACTAATAAAACATGAAATAACCTAAACCCAAGAGTATATTAGTCCCTGCTTGTATGAAAAGCAGTCCAACCTATCGTTGTTTTTACTCTACTATTCATATCCTTACATTCATATTTCATATCCTACAGATAGTTTCCACCATCTATCTACGTACTCGTGGCATGCTAACGCTATCCATGCGGATGTGCATGAGTAGTCACGGTGGGCCCAGTAGAAATCCATTCTCAATAAGCTATTTAATTTAAGCGAACCCAGCTCAACCTTGTTTATGACAGGCAGAGTCTCACGTTTATTCAGATTGATCTAGTCATGGTTACTACTGCACTGTGTCAGCCATGTCTTTTCTTACCCTGTCAATACCATTTCTCAATCTCAAAGCCGTATGTGGCTTCAAAAAATGCCTCCAGTGCATTTTACACTAGTGGGTTATGTTTTACTGTGAAAAGAAGAAGTGGCCACTTGCCCACAGTCATCTCTGCAGCAACGAAGACAGCAAAATCTCCAGGTGAGTCGGCCCAGTTTTGTCAACAAACCGTTTTGCGTTTCAATTTGAACAGTTTTAACTTTTTGGTTCATTGGAATTGGGTTTGTGATATATTAATAGGAAAATCTTTAAGGTGTCTTGTTTTTGCTCAATAGCTGAAGAAGAGTGGAAGATCAAACGCCAGCTCCTGCTGAACAAGAAGGTACTCGTGCTTTTTTGTTTGTTTAAATGCTTCCTTTTTAAATATTAATATGTACATGCCAGCATTTTCGGCATTAATTTGAAAAAAAAACTGCGAGGTCAGCCACCACTAACACTAACTTGAGGCCACTAAAAGGGCAGAGAGACTGTCATAACTAAATTAACTGTTAGATCCAAATGAAAAGTATCATAGGGCCACTTGGTACGCGGATGGATTCAAATGTGATGGCCCAAAATTTAAAACCACCATGACAACCATGACAGAATTTAACATCGACATCATAAAAATAAAATTTCATGAAGTTAACTTAAGTTTATTCTGCAGTATGCAAAAGTATTGAAGTATTGGGTCGATGTCTGGGTTGATTATCTATGTCTCACTTGATGTTCCTACCAAGTTAGGGCAGTAATCAACATTAGTTTACACTAAATATCATCCGTGAAATAGCAAAACCAACCAATCTAATAGCAGAGAATAATCTTTGTCATTATATTGCGGACCTCCCTAGCCTTCCATCTGCGGTTCATGCTCTGGAGCATTAATTTCCCATCATCATTTTTTTGCTGCTGTGGTTTCTAGGCTTCTGAGGGTGCCGGGGCCAATGCAGGAAACTCGTCATTCGGAGGCCAATTAAGTGTGTGCTGCGATGTGAACTGTGGCAGCACTCATGGCGCTTCTTAACGGCTTGCTTACATCGTAAGATTTATGTTTGGAGTAGGCTAATTAGGGAGCAATCTTTTTTTTGGAATTTTGTTTTTCAGGTAAAAAATTGGTCTGAATCTGGTCAAATTTTCAGGGATAGTTTGAGTTTCGGATCAAAGTTCCATGTATTTCAGAACCTTATCCTCAAGAGTTTTGCCTCCTTTTAAATCAACCCAGATGCTCAGAAAATCAATCAGAGTTCTGGATTGCCCGGAAACTTAAAAACAGACCACCGAAAAACCTGCCGGAAAAGTAATTCAACAGGGAAGATTACTCCCTAGTTAGCCCACTCCTTTATGTTTTAGATAAAAAATATCATAACAATATTCAACCGTTGGTATTTATGCTTACCAAACCCCCATAAATTTGGGGTATTGGGCTACTCATTGGGGATTCTTAACAAGGGGCAGATCATTACTTGTAAAATAATAGAAAAGGTTTTCAAAATAAATTTGGGGTATTGGGCTACTCATTGGGGATTCTTAACAAGGGGCAGGTCATTACTTGTAAAATAATAGAAAAGGTTTTGCTAAATTTTGAAGATGTGGAAGAGTTTGGCTGCCACACTACATAATATGATTTTAGTCCTGCTCAAAAGTTATCAAAATAAAAAAGCTGATGAGACACATATAGGTTTTCACACAGTTATGAAGTCACTGTTTTGAAGAAACATTCATTTTCTCTCCCTTTCTCATGCTTCTGCCGTGTGCTTGTATGAATTGGTATTAGAGCCAGATCAAAAACAATATGTTCAATGTAAGAAATAAGGGTTAAAAACAGCATATTAAAACATATAAGCAAAACCTAACTTAGATCTAGTTATTCTTTTGTCCATATAACGTAGATTAGCTTGTATTTCATTCATTATTTATTGTATAGATAAGCTACCCTCTTTGGCCAACACCGGGAGGCTTGCCACCACCTTGGCCTTAGTAGTGGTGTTCATTCTTTAGTTTTTTTCATTTTTGTCCATTTAAATCAACTTAATATTTGTTAGCATTACCAAAATGGTTCTTGCCTGAGGAGTAGGCCAGCAGCCTGTCCTTAGTCCATATTCAAGGACTCTCTGGTTCATCAGAGTTATAGGACTCAAAGCCCTCCTTTTTTGTGCAAGTTCATTTTAGTGGTGTTGACCTCACTTGCCGGCACCTTGGGGGAGTCATCCCCAAAATCGCCTTGGCTCTAAGGGAATTAACTTGTGATGGTTTTCTAATGCTTATGAGTTGACAATATCTTAGGTAGTTCTTCATTTGCAAGTTTGCTTCCTTCATAGATCTCAAATGCTCTTCTTTACATGTTAATGGTTAGATGGCTTAATTGTCATTTTATGTTCTAGATCTATTTCTTGTTAAGTTATCTAGCTAACCTTTGATGCATTTGAAGTACATGGTTTAGGTTTGCTAAGTTTTTGCTTTGTTAAGATCTCTAAGTCTCTCATACTTAGCATAACAACATGGGTATTGATTAATATTTTTGTTAAGTTAAGATCACACATTAAGTAACATTGTGGAGGCATTTTAGCCCACGGCCTAGCCACCCTTTGGCTCACGGCCTTGTCCACATTTTGATGTTGGTTTAGGCTCACGGCCTACCTCACTAAGCTCACGGCCTAGTGGCTCCTTGAGCCCACGGCTGATCACTTTTGAGCCCACGGCTGATCACTTTTGAGCCCTCGGCCTAGCACCCATTTGCTCACGGCCTAGTGTAATTTTCTAACACATGCACATATCTAAAATTTTGGTTTAATATTTCACATGCATATGGTATAATTGCTCACAGCTTTGTTGATTTCTCATACACTCTATGCAAATGTGATAGTATGTTCATGGTTTAGGATATGATGGTTTAAGAAGTTCATGTTTTCTTTTTAACTCTTTCAACTCTTAAGCTCATACATCTCTAAACATTGCAAACTACTTTCGTCACCTCACACACTTATGATCTAAACATCTAAGCTCACTTAAAACATACTTTTATCTTACATGCTTATTGTTTAAATCTTATAAGTACTCCTAAGTTTAAATTTCATTTCATTTCCAAGTATCATTACATGGTTTATGGTTCATAGTTCATAACTTAATATCTTTGGAATTTCCTTTCATGTAATGGTCATATAAATGGTTTAAACTTATTGCTATCATATTGTTGTATCTCTTTATGTTGATGGTGATATAATTTGCAATACTTTCAAGCACTCGTTTAAGTCACTTTTGCTCACGGCCATACGCTAAATCATTAAGATAAAAGTGCCTAAAAATCTTTAAAATCAACCCAACACACTTTAAAGACCCACCCGAGGGTCCCTAAAACACTTAGCAACATTTTAGGGGTCTTCAACAACTTATTCTGCCATCTAAAACGGGTAAGAGGGCCAGTCTTTGGGGGAAGTGGCGGGGGACCGTCCCGTGATTTCGTTGGGGAGATCCCCCCTCTGACTACTTCTTATTGTGGTGAAGTGACGGGCTGACCTTGGAAGCTAGGCTGGGGGTAAAAGCCCAGTATCTTGAGCACCGGCGAGTTATTTGGCAGAAGAAGAAGTTGAGACACACATATAGTTAGGGGGTGGGGACTTAAAATATTTAAGAAGAACACTAGTTGCATAGATCACATTTTGTATGTTTGGGGGGAAGTAGATGTATCTGATAGGCAAACATTACATGTGATAATCTCATTGCTATATCTCTTTATTGCAACTAATTGCTTTGTCTTTCATATTGATGTGATATATTGGTTTATTTTCATTGAATATCTTATTAATCAATCATTGTTGTGGTGTGGATTGGTAAGTGATTGAGTATCCCACTTGGGGAGGCATCACTTATTTGATCCTTAAGTGCTTGAGTGGTTAGATGCCAGTGAAGGC
>ML791768.1:364965-388600 GCA_009831015.1 Picea engelmannii | reverse complement strand
CTGATCAAGTATAGGTCAATAATATCCAATTGAGAGAATTTTTTTTAGCAGTCCATTGAGCAACAAAATGTCCTCCACAAGGCTTGTCATGACAAACCTTTAGGATATCATAGACTTCATCCTCTCTGACTCACAGCAATGAAGGATTTGATTTGGGCTTGACTTGAACAGATAATCATTGATCCATGTAAAAGGAGCATTTTTCTGGCTGGTTGAATTTCAACCTGTCCATTGGCCTGGGGATAGTAGGCAGTAGATTTCTGGTGCTTGATCTTATAAAAGGCCATGGGATTTGCATTTAGTTTAGAGCTGAATTGAGCCCACTAATCCAATACAATTTCCCAGGCAAGCCAAATTTAGTAAAAATGTTTTCATCCAAGAACTTTGCTACCGTTCCTCTTTAATATCCTTTAAAGATTAGAACTACACCCATTTGGTGAGGTAATCTACGCAAACAAGAATGTAATGGTATTGATTTGAAGATGGATTAATGGGTCTTGTTATCACAGGATTTGTACTTGTGCAAAGCCCTCCACAAGATCCCCAAATCTTGTGTAACTATAGAAGAAACTACCACTGTCACCTAAGTAGAATCTTCTTTCGTTTTAGTGATGAAAGAGGTCCACCACAATGGAGGCTTTCCTGGTGATCTCAAGGGATCGAATAACAAGATATAGTCAAGCTTACCGCCCCCTCTCTGGGTCACCCGTCAGTTAGGTCTAGGTCTAGGAAGGAAATGAGAAGTTGCAAGGTAATTGTTGTACTTGTACAAAACAATAAACAATTTTCAGCATATATTGACAATTACCAAGCTAAATTATGCAATAATGACTTCTTTAGACATTAGACATGTAAAATTGCTATGGCTGTTGTACAGCTGTAAACAATTTTATGACAGCAATTAAAGATTTGCAACAGCAACAAGAAATAATGCTCGGAAATGTAGCAACTGATCATGAAAAGTAAGCATTAAACAAGTAGATTATTATTCAATTGCTAGAGGTAATTTCTGAACAAATTAGGCCACTTATAAATAGGTGTATGCAACAATTTAATGTAGTTTTCAGTGGCTGTAGCAAACTTTTATAACAACAGCAATAAGTACTCAAAGTCTGCTAAAGTTAGGGTCAATAAAATTAGTAGGTTGTTTGAGTGAGTGAGAAAGCTGATTTCAACAATTACTTTCACCACAAGAAACACTCTTAGATCAGTTCCGTTGTCCTCTAGGGCTTATGGAGTCTCAAATGCATTAGCTTGAAGATTGATTTAGGTGAAACAAAAGAGGTAGAGTCTAAACCCTAAGGTGTAAGCACATTTGGGTCTTAGGCGACTTTGAGGAAGAAGGTACCTAGGGTGCAAGCACGTTTGGGCCCTAAACTAGGTGCCGTTTTTCCCTTCTTCTAGCTTCACTTAGGTCAAGGATCAAAGTTTAGGGTTAAAACCCTAAAGTGCAAGCACTTTTGGGCCTTAGGATTTTAACCCTAGCAAGGACTTTTCACAAACTTGGACAAATAAAACTTTGTGATGAAGAGAAGCACTTATGTCTTCCTCTTAGGGTTTCAACAAAACAAGAATACTTGCAACAAAATAACAATTTAACCATTAACATTAGCAAGACAAGATAAAATTGCAGAAAATTACTTACTTCATCAAAATACCAAGAGCATTCAAACCCTAATTGCAGAAATTATCCATCCAAATGAGCAAGACATCCACTAAGAAACTCCTCCAAGACTAGCGCATGAGAGAAAATAGCCCAAGAGGGATGAAATAGCGAACTTATTTAGAGTGTTACCCCACAATGTGTGAGGAATTGCGATGATCCAAATGAAAATGAGTGCTATCTTTTATATATGAGCCTAGACATAGTGCATTGTCCACATAACATGTCAATATTTAATTAGAAGTGTGGCCGACCCTTCATTTAACCTTTACAAAATGCTAAAATGCAAAAAATACATCATAAGGGCCACACGTGTGGTGATGTGAAGCCTTCCTAGGCTAGGAGAGGGCCTTCAAAGGCCATGTGGCAGCATCCCAAAGTGGAGTAAATGGCAATGATGTGTCTCCTCACCATGGTGATGCCAAATCATCACTGGTACCCCAAGTGTCATCAAACCCTAATGCCATCAAACCCTAGAAGATGACGTCATGATCAAATAGAGTGTGACATCAAGGGTTTAGGGCATTGCGTCCAGGCTGGAGGGAGTTGTTTCTGTCCTTATACACACTTGCAAACGTGAGCTAAGTCCAACTCACTTAGTGTGTCCTTGGAGGCACAATGCCTAGGTTCAAAGCCCACTGTCACCTTGACTTGAACTTCTTCTGTCTAGGCTTACTCCTAGGGAAGCGAAGGGGGGTAGACCCTAGTTACTAGATGAAGTTAAAAGTTAAATTCTAGGAGTTGATTTTAATTGATTAAGGTTTGGGGGAATCTAACCTATATGCAAAAGCAACAATACAAAGTGCAAGTCTTTTAATGCAAAAGAAGTCCCTTCCCGAAGTCTTCTAAGACTAGTGTCTATGATTGGCAAGGCGTCAACTAAGTTTAAGGGAGATTCGTTTTTACAAAGTTTACAACAATAAATACAAAGAATGCTAAATACAAGATTACAAGATTAGATTGGATACAAAGAATACAAGAACTAACTACCCACAAAGTTACAATTGAATGATACAACAATGAAGATACAAGATATATAAATGATACAAGCAAGATAACTAACCAACTAACTGGCTTGTTAAAAGACTTGATCTGTAGGTAAAGGAAATGTGCTCAAAGGAAAAAAAACCACAACACACAAGCCAACTTACCCAAACAAGAGTACCTCCAAGGGATGCACAACTCAAGGGGAAGCCTTCAATGGCATACACAAGCTCCAACAAAGAAGAAGCCTCCAAGGGATGCGCAACTTCAATGAGGGAGTCCAATCACACCAAAAGATTAACTTAACTCAAAATTAAAGCATGAACAAGAGGCCTCCAAGGGCTAAAGCGCAACTTTTCAACTACTTAGTCCAATCCACAATGCTTGAAAAGTAAATTGCATGAAAGATAAAGAGTTAAGAGCTTGGAATGTATACTAAAGAATAAACCATAAAGATGTGTCCAACAAGATTGCCCAAGGTTGAGTGAATTGATTTTAGGATTATTAAGTTTGTTAAGTTAGAAGTGAATCCTAGACTAAGTGACAACCCAAGAACTCCCCCCGCTTGTACCAAAAGAGTTGCTAGGTGTTCAAGAAGTGAGGCAAACAAGGCCACACCCTAGCTCCACAGGTCGATCCAAAAATAGAAGTACTCCACAGGAAGGATGCCAAGCGCTGTGAGATCGTCCCCGATCTAGCACCTCTCGTTTCTTCCTTAAATTCTCGTTTTGATGGAAAAGTTGGGACAGTAAAAGGTGACCTATTAAGCTAGTTGATTTTAGATCCTAGGAGACTAAGATAAATTGAGTTAGTTTAGATTAAGTTAAGGTGATTGCAAAGTGTGTTGTTGTGCAAGATGTGCTTGCAAGATACCAAGTACTTGAAAGATAATGCAAGGAAAGTAAAGTACGGAAACTAAATTGCAAGAGAAGTTAAGTGTTCACCATAAACCACATGATCATACAAGGTTGCAAGAGATGAAAGTAAAGCACATTGAAGATCTAAACCACTTAAGCAAATGTACTTAAAACTTTAGATGACTTGAAAGTAAATTGCAAAAGGAAAGTGTGCTTGAATGTAAGATGCCCAAAATGAAGATAGATAGAACAAGATAAACAAATTAAATCACCATGCCTCCATGGGCCTAAACTAGCACATGATCACTTCTTTATTTAGATTAGATCATTATTGAGCATGTAAAAGAAGGCAACCATAAACTAATCTAGCCTTACGATTTTGGGGGTTGGCAAAGACAAACACACTCCAAGGTGTAGGCAAACAACTAAAATTAAAATTACTTGAAAGAAACTTAAACTAACAACCTCAAGAAAGTGCACAAGATAGAGGACAAAGCCTTCCGCTTTTGTGCACAAGTGGGTTCAATAGCTTGAAAAGAAAATACTTGAAAATAAACCTAACCTCTCAACTTGTCCTAATGACAAGTGGGGCAAACAAATAAATAAAAATTGCAGAAAATAAATGAGTTACCTAGCCTTACGGTGTTGGGGGTTGGCTAGGCCAAACACACTCCAAGATGTAGGCAAAATAAATAAATAAAATTTCTGAAAATTCAAAGAGAAGAAATGCAAGCCCTTTTGGGACTCCCTTGGGCTTGCTTACAATGCTTAAGAAAGATGAGAGAAGAGGGTATTATGTTACCCAAATATTGGAGGCTCTTCTTGAGTGTTTTGTGACCCAAAATGGGAAGCAACTCCCCTTGTCTTGGAGAGAATTTGCAAAAACAGTAAGCAAAAGATTGCTGGAAATGCTGTAAAATGTACAAAACAACTCAAAAAATTTCTGTTAGTGAAAACATAAATTTTTACTATAAAAATCTGAATGTATAATATGATTTTAGGCCTATTTCAGAACTGAAAAACAACCACAAATCCTCAAAGAATGAAATAAGTTAGAACATAAAATTAATGGAGGAATCCCTTAGTTGAACAAGCAATTTCCCAAATCTGAAATTGCTTCTCCAAACCCTTAGTGACCTGCAAATGAGTGAGATCTTGCTACAAAATAATAAGGAGGTGAGCACATGAAATGGAAATTGCAAAATACTTTCCAATACCATACAAACTACTCACTACGTCTATAACAATACTACCATAAACTTAACCAAGAAAAATACTTTGCTTGGGATCTCCTAGATTAGATTTGAAAGCAAGAAAACCCACAAGAAAAATATGATAGCAATATCACCTCAAACAAAGACCAAGAGGAGAATCAAGAAGACTCCCAATGCACCATGAAATTCCCTCCAAAGCTTTTCTTTATTCAAAGAGTGCATGCAAATACTTGCAGCAAGAAATTACAAGAAGAAATGAGGATGGAAGAGAGAAGAGTGGGAGAGATTTGGGCACAGTAACAGTACTTTGAGAATTGGTGAGAAATGAGAGAGAGAGAGGCCTTTATTTATACTTGGGAAGGCAAAGCTACTCCTCTTAGATCTTTTACAAGTGTCAAATCACGAGCTAGAGAGAGCATCTCAAGGAGGGGGGCACAACTCTAGGGTTAGGGTTTTGGATAGTGAGTGGGGGATGAGTTGTCACCCATTAACCATGCATAAAGGGTGAGGTGGAGGTACTAGGGAGGCGCACTAGGGGAGAGAGGGCCCCACAACCTTTCATTTGTCATTTTCTAATGTTCACTCAAGGAGGGGGGCGCAACTTCCCTAGGGGGGATAACATGAAGTGGTAGTGACTAGGTAAGAGGGGGTTGTGAGGGTGAGAAAAGGGTTAGGATAGTCTAGTCTAAGGTTTAGGCATCATCTCCCACCTTCTCTCTAACCATTTAATTCAAAAATACAAAATTGGACATTTTGACTATGTCAAGACTAGCAATTAAATTGCTGTTTTGGACTGACTAAGACTCCTCATGGACAAACACCTAGAAAAACTTGTCTAATTGAGATGAAACTTGGTCCAAGGGTGTAGGGGGTCTCATTCCATTTCTTTTGAGCACAAATACCCCTATCAAAAGCCTGAGGACCTAGTTTTTACAATTTTCATCAAAAAATAATTAAAATTACCCATACTTAGGCAATTTTAATAAATTAAAAAAAACTTATCTAGACTCGACGAAATTCTGCAAAACTTTAGGAGATGTCTTACATGGTCATTTACAACATTCCTAGACACTAGCTACCATGGGACTAGACCATTAGAATGCCTTTCACCACTTTGGAGGAATTATTTATGGGAGTGAAAAACTCAAGGGAAATTAATAAGGCTGGTTAGGCCAAATTAATAACCTGAGGAAAAAAAACACTCAGTGAAAGAGACTCCTCTAATGATGAAGTCCTAAGGCCACTGACCTAACTATGATCCATGCAGACCCATTACATTATTATCCCACGTAGGAGAGTGGAAATTCCATTACAAAAAGATGTGCTGAAGGCCAAAACTGCCTTGTAGAACCAGTAAGTCTCTCACTTGGTAGCACCTGATGGTGCATATCTTCATGGTACATGGAGTTGACCCCCTAGTTGAATAAGTGGTCAACAAGAGCTACATCTCGTCTCTGCATGGTGTCTGACTGTTTGCTGCTGCAACATCCCTGATCCAGTGAATAATAATCCCTAGGGTACTCTGCCCAGCATGTGGGCTTTCAACCCATCTGTGTGCCATCATGACCAAATCTGCTCAAACCAAAGGTTTAGAAGATGTGAGAGCTCATGTTAGAAGGTGGTGAGTCACTGGATAACTCACTGCTTTGCATCACACGTGCCAAAGTCCTGCAATAAGGGCACAACATCCTAGGTGAAAACCTAGGACGTCCCTCAAAGAACCATGTGAGGTCCATCGAAAAAAAAGCAGAATATAAGACAAGGTAAACCAATGTTCATTGTTATCACACAATCTGTAGCTTGGGAAAAGCCCAATCCAATCCACGGAAGTGTGACAACTAAGGAGTACCTACCCACTGTCACCTTAGATAAACACTTCCCTCGCTTTAGTGATGATGACATCACCACAATGGGGGAATCCCTGTGACCCTGGGGGGATTGAGATGGAAAGTGAGATGATGATCAATGAACACCCCTATAGGTCAAGATTGGAGAAGGAATAAGGCTTGAGATTGAGTCTTGTAGATGGAGAATGGTTGCCAAGCGTTATATACATGCAAAACAATTTTATCCCTGCCCAAAACAGGACAAATAATAGATATACAAGCCTTAAATCAACGGGGATCAAGCAAGAAGCCTCGCTGTCCCAAATTGCAGCAGTATATATATATATATATCAACAACAAATGATAACAATAGCTGCAAATATAACCATAAAAAATCAAGCACAAGATGCTGGAAATAAAGCTAGCAATGACTAGATGCTAGAAATAAAGCTAGCAATGACTAGTTGAACTTCCAATGATTTAGCCAAGACTTTGATGATATTTATGAAGACTTTCCAGGTCCTTGTTGAGATTTGGTAGCTTGGAGGTACTTCTGCATTGGCAGCGCTCAACATGCAGAAGTGACCAAGCAAATTATCTCCTAGTGACTTTATAAAGTGATTTTATAAAGTTGAGTCTTTTAATTTTGAAATGTAAAAGTGATTTTATGATGTTATGGGTCACTTTATTAATTTAAGTGACCTCAACGAATGATTAAAACGTGACCGTTGATCTCAAGGGTAAGTGAAGAGTCACTTGAGGGAGATCAAGGGTTAGAGGAGTTACAATTCGAAATTGACAAAAGGCAACTCATTAGGAGAGGAGGGCGCACTTGTTGAGGAGAGCTTGAGGGAAGTTGAAGGGGCACACATCCCAAGGAAGTTTCTTAGCTTGGAGGGAAAGGGTTTTTGCAGCGAGGAGGAGGCACACATCCCTAGGAGGATTGGTACGCATTCCTAGATAGCATCAACATCAGTGGAGGCTGTACAATACGGTTTGGAGGAGGCCGTACAACATCTTTTGCTTGTATTGTAGCTCCAGCTAACTCAGAAATCTCTGCTGTGTATTGGCACGAGTTTCTAGGAGTTTTCTCTGTTGATAAGAAGTCCGTACAATAAGGTACGGATCTGTACCTTAATTTTGGGCACGAAAATCAAGATTGTATCTATTGTTAGTGACTTTACAGTTTGTACAGGTTGTCTTAGAAGTCTGTTTATGATTTCATATTGTATTACATTGGATATTTGTGTTGTTTTCTGCTCAGAAAGAGTGAAAGTTCAGATGTAAATGTTGAGTTTAAGATGCTGTTATATTCTGAAATTTCCCTAAAGTTGAATAAGAAACTTTCTCCTCAATTTGTTACATTTTCTGTGTTATTCTTCTTGGGGTGTTACCCAGATTTTTCATGGTGCATTATGGATATTTTGTCCACTGTTTGAATATAATTCTGCTGCAGATTTAGTTTCAGAACTATATTAATTAGTGTTTCTGCTCATTAAGTGCAACGAGTAAAGGTTTTAATGCTTGCTGTTATGACTTAATTGGAGGCTGAAATCTGGGTATAATATGGTGAATTTTTGAACTAATTTCAACAGTCCTATCAAGTTGCCGACTAGGTCTGTCTTTGATCTCAAGTTGGCTTTAAGTTTCAACCATCGAACAATGGTTTGCTGCTGTTTTAGGACAGCAAACTGTTCAATAACTTCTTCGCTGATTTGTTACGGTTACATAGGCCAAATGGGCGCTCTAGCATGTAGTTTTGTCACCAAAGGTTAGCACATGCATACCATAAGCTATATAACACACCTAGAGATCTATTAGTGCTGAAATAATTTTGTTCTAAACTCTAAAATACATGAAATGAACACATGTATTTTTGGTCAACATGACCCTGGATAAAACCCCCCCGGGGAAAACCAGTTTGAGATGAATGTATATATATAATGTGCTTTAAGCATGTAATACAACAAGGAGGATAAATACAAAGGAACCTGATACTTTGCAAGCTCAACACAAGCTTTGCAATGGTTCCTTGGGATGTGCGCCCCTAGAAGAGTGCGCCCCCTCCTTCCTTGACTGTGCCTGAAGATCCTTGCGCCCTTGCTCTGTCTCTTTGCTGATTGAAGAACCCTTGCATGCAAACTGCCCTTTGCTTTCCCTCTCCACAATCCACAAATCAGAAACAAGAAAGCTCCACACAATCTGCTACCAGGTAGACATGCGGCCTCCTCCTAGCAAATACACTCACCACAAATAAATGAGACTCAAACCTGCCTTGCGCCCTCCATGAACATGTGCGCCCTAGCTTGCTGAGCTCTCCTTTGAATTCTCACCTCTCTGCTCTTCACCAAACTCTCAAGATGAACAAGTGAACAATTGAGCTCTCCTTTGCCCTATGCGCCCTCATTAAGGATGCATGAAGAAACCTAAGAAGTGGATGGATGATATCATCTCATCTCATCCCAAGTCAATGGTTGAGATCATCTCAAGTAAAATCAACTCAAAACCCACTTTACTTAAGTTTCCATAGTTTCACTTTGGTCATTTTAGGCTTAAATGACCAAATTTCACTTTTGACTTAAATCTCCTAAGTCAAAGTGAAATTAGACATAAAGTACATAGTACAGGGTACAAAGTACTTCCCAAATGTGTTTAGAAACTCATAAACACAAGGGGACCACTTTCCAAGGTACCCAAATCTCAACACTCCCACTTACCGAGGAAAGTGTCCGTCACCCCAATCTCATCCCTGTAGTGGACATGGTTTCCTACTGGCAAATACTCGGTGAGTATGGCTGTACCCTAATCAATGAAAGTAGTCTGACACAGATCTTCTCAATCTGTGTGATCTATAGATGGAAGTGTCTCTCCACGTCTCTCCACCTATCCAAGATCACCTAGATCTTGGTATCAAACCAAAGATCTCCACCTTGGTCTCCCACCAAGGATTTCTACCTCTTGACATCTCACCAACGGTCACTACTCTTGGCATCTCACCAAGAGTCTCCCCCTCTTGGTATCTCACCAAAAGTACCTGGATCTCGACATCTCACCATGATCCTCAACTTGGCCTCTCGCCAAGTAGCTTCCACCTGAAGTGGATCCAGAACCTGATCTTCCCATCTCTATAGCCAAGTGAGGCTCAAGCCTTCGTGGTGCCCTGTCGCTCCTCTTCATCAATCTCTGATGCTCTGAAGCCCCTGCACCAACCCTCTGTCTCAACAACTCTGAAACTAAAGCTGTCCCGGGTGGACCAGTCACCCCTGATGATGGTGTCCATGAAACCTGAGTCTGAGCTCCCTCTAAATCACTACTATGAGTCAGTAGGTCATCCTCAACTTTGTCTCCCCATATGATGTTGGATGGTGTAACAACAGACAAAGTAGTCGCGAATGCACACTCTCTCGCAAACTGTTCATCGAACTCAAGCTCCTCTGCTGTCGCTGCTGAAACATCATGCTGCTTCTTCTTCTTCTTCTTGGGACACTATCCTGCATAGTGACCCATCTCCCTACAAGCAAAGCATCTCACTGTGCTCATGTCTCTCTTCGACCCACTAATGCTCTCTCCTCCCTGTGGTGGGGCCCCAAACTTGCGACCCTGCCGACCTCCCTGACCGGTCTTCTTCTTGCCCTTTGTCCAAAGAGCAAGATCCTCATCACCCTGCATTGTCTGCTGCTGATGCTGTCCAGAAGCCTTTGCCACAAGTCTAGTCTCCTCCTGAACGAAGTCATCCCACATCTTCTCCCATGTGAGCATAACCTCCCTGGCAACAATGCCACGAACGAATGGACCCCATGGTTTGGTGAAGTTGTTTAAGGCTGTCCTCATCATAGAATCTGGGTCCACCACCTCTCCAACGGCTCCAAGCTCATCTCTAATCTGGGTGTATCGGCTAAGGAAAGAAGTGACCGACTCATCCTAGAGCATGCGGATTCCCTGGAGTCGATCATGAAGACCATCTTTCGGTTCTCGTTAGAGCTCTCATAAAGCTTGCATAGAGATGCTCACATCTCATATGCCCAAGATTTCCCTGTCAAGTGGGGAATGATGTGATCCCACACTGCATCACATATCGTCCTCTTTGCCTTGTTGTTCCTCTTCCTAAACTCTGCTAACAAGATGGGAGCAGTAGCAGGGGGAACAAGAACAACTGCCTCAACTATATCCCATAGTTCGAGGTCCTCTAAGACAAAGACGATCCTAGCCTTCCAAGGTGACCAGTTGATAGCTCCAACTAGCCTATCCTCCACACGCATCTGAGATGCTGACATCACTGCCGACTGCATTCACTCTGATGTTACAACTGCAAAGGAACGTTGCCTCACTCCTGTCAACACAGGTGTGAAAAGAGGCAAATGAACATCGACCTCACTCCTAGCAATATAGGTGTGAAAAGAGGTCGTGAAAAATCAGCCTCACTCCTATCACGTAGGTGTGAAAAGAAACTGACGAAAATGTCCACAAACTACTCTACAACCCTCTACAAAATTCTGCCAACAAGCTGCCACTAAACTCTGTCAATGGCTGTCCACAAAATCTGCCCAAAAGGTATCTAAAGCAGCCCCTCAATATGCTGTCCAAAACTCAACAAAAATCAGCCACCAAGCTCTGATACCATGAAGATTTTCCAGGTCCTATCAAGCTGCCAACTAGGTCTGTCTTTGACCTCAAGTTGGCTCTAAGTTTCAACTGTCTAACAATGGTTTGCTGCTGTTTTTGTAACTTCTTCGCTGATTTGTTACGGTTACATAGGCCAAATGGGTGCTCTAGCATGTAGTTTTGTCACCAAAGGTTAGCACATGCATACCGTAAGCTATATAACACACCTAGAGATATATTAGTGCTGAAATAATGATGTTCTAAACTCTAACATACATGAAATGAACACAGGTATTTTTGGTCAACATGACCCTAGATAAACCCCCCTCGGGGAAAACCAGTTTGAGATGAATGTATATATATAGTGTGCTTCAAGCATTTATTACAACAAGGAGGATAAATACAAAGGAACCTGGTACTCTGCAAGCTCAACACAAGCTCTGCAATGGTTCCTTGGGATGTGCACCCCTAGAAGAGTGCGCCCCCTCCTTCCTTGACTGTGCCTGAAGATCCTTGCACCCTTGCTCTGTCTCTTTGCTAATTGAAGAACCCTTGCATGAAAACTTCCCTTTGCTTGCCCTCTCCACAACCCACAAATCAGAAACAAGAAAGCTCCACACAATCTGCTACCAGGTAGACATGCGCCCTCCTCCTAGCAAATACACTCACCACAAATAAATGAGACTCAAACCTGCCTTGCGCCCTCCATAAACATGTGCGCCCTAGCTTGCTGAGCTCTCCTTTGAATTCTCACCTCTCTACTCCTCACCAAACTCTCGAGGTGAACATGTGAACAATTGAGCTCTCCTTTGCCCTATGCACCCTCCTTAAGGATGCATGAAGAAACCTAAAAAGTGGATGGATGAGATCATCTCATCTCATCCCAAGTCAATGGTTGAGATCATCTCAAGTAAATATTAACTCAAAACCCACTTTACTTAAGTTTCCATAGTTTCACTTTATATCTCCTAATTCACCCACAAAGTGAATTAATTGTCATTTTAGGCTTAAATGACCAAATTTTACTTTTGACTTAAATCTCCTAAGTCAAAGTGAAATTAGACATAAAGTACATAGTACAAGGTACAAAGTACTTCCCACATGTGTTTAGAAGCTCATAAACACAAGGGAACCACTTTCCAAGGTATCCAAATCTCAACAATTTAGGGCTGTTTATTAAGTGTTATCAACAAGTTATTATGACAGCCAAGTGGCTGTAGCAAAAAATTGCTACAACAGCAAGATCTAACCACAAAAATCAACAAGTAAACCACCCAACAATTAGCCAATAACAAGTAAAACAATAACCAAGGTTTGCAAGTGAATTTCAGGAGTAGATTAGAGAGCAATGAGTGAAGAAAAGATGATTTTGCAGCAGCCCTAATGGCTGTAGCATTAATTTGTAACAGAAAAGAGAATCGCTTCGCTAAACTAGACACCCTTAGGGCACAAACAAGTTTATAGCATGAAGAATAAATTCCAACTTGGACAATTGCAATATCTCCAATTTCCACGTATACCATTGCAATGATTTTATGTATCCAATGCAAATTAGACTGTGCTTTATCAATTGGGTTAATGGAGTCTCTTGTATAAGAGCTAATTTTGTTACTTCTCTAGGGGTGTAAGCCTTTTTACTTCCTAGAGCAAACAAAACTAGCAAGGAAAATCTAGGAGGGTTTTATCCTTTTTACTCCTCCTAACAATCTTTGCAAGAAAAACTTATTCAATGATAAAATGATAGATCTTGGTGGAGGGTGTATGCCTTTATACTCCTCCAAGAGTGTACAAAATTAACCTTGAAACCAAGAAGAAACAACACAAGAGCATGAATTCCTTACCTAGTCCAAGAAATAGCAAGATAAACCCTTATTTACCAAGAATATTCCACCACAATAGAAAGAACAAAGCATCCAAGAGATAGAGCCTAGCTTTCAACCACCAAAAGACAAGTACTAGCATCCAAAAGAGACCAAAAAGAGATAGTGCACCTTGCCCAAGTAGGGCGAAAATTTCAGCCAACAAAATATGCAATTCTCAAGTGAATTATGTGTAAAATGAAAGTGACGAGGCCTTTATTTATACAAGACCTTGTAAAACCAATTTGTCCACATGCTTAGTGTAAAACACAAATTAGGCAGGCTGACCTCCTCAATTTGCCCCTTTACAAATTAGAATTCAAATTTACAAAAGAAGAAAGCCCTAAATGATGATGTCATACCCCTTAAGGGTGACGTTTTGGCATAACAAGCAAGACGTTGAGGTTCTTGAGGGAGACATTGGGCCTCCAAAGGCCATATCTTCATGTGCAAGAGTCTTCCTTCATCAAGATGTGCCAAGTCATCATCAAACCATCCAACATCACCAAACCCTAGCCTTCCAAGTATGATGTCATACTCTAGGAAATGGCGTTTTGAGCCTCCAAGGCCAAACATTAAACAAAGGGGGGCTGGTTTCCTTCTCCTAGGTGTCTTATCATGCCTCCAAAGGAAACGTTCCTCATCCAAGCTGTCCCAAGGAGAGGGGGCGCATCATCCAACCTGTGGGCTTTCTACCCCAAGTGAAGGTCCAAGTGACCTTGTGCCTTCACGATCAAGCTTTCACCTGTCAAGGACTTGCAAGGACAAACAAGTACGCCCTCCAAGGGTCCACAAGTCACAATATCATGCCAAGTAAGTCATATCTAGTAAAAGAACCACCCAAACATGTGCATCAAATCCCCTCTTTTCAAAATAAACAAATGCTCAAAGACCTTATACAATTTGCCAAATTTAGATATGGGAGGGGTGTCATAGTGCCCTATTGGGTGAACCAATTCCTCAAGTAGGGGATGTCCCCAAGGAGAAACCTTTCTAAGTCATGTAGTGAATGTGAGGTGGATGGGGTTAGACTTCTAGGTATGGGGTTTCGTGACATACAAGGGCTCGTATTGTCTCATTTATGGGCACCTTTGTTGAGGGATAGCCACATCATTTTCCTCTTTTTGTTTTTAAGGCATATTTTTCCAAACCCTTTGTAGCCATTTACTTTGCATGTGTCACTGAGTTGAAGACAATAAGGGGCATTAAAAAGGAAATGCATATCCCACATATGCTCTACCTTGGTTCGCATGCCTTTCCAAGTTGAAGACAATAAGGGGCACTAAAAAGGAAATGCATAGCCCACGAATGCTCTACCTTGGAAAGTTTCAATAATTGATTAATTATTTATTTTATGGGTCCCTTACTTTTTTGAGAAGCGTTTCTTTTCTCTCGGGATCCCAGGGTGAGCCTTTATTGCATTTTTTTGCTAGGGCACCTCCGAGCCTAATGGCCCCTTCTTCCCATGAAATGAGGTACATGCCCTTCTTGGGTCAATAAGCCTGAAAACCTAAAAAATGGGGAAACAGAGGGGAAGAAGTGATGGAAGGTGGCAAGTATGAGCGGGAATGGTATGATGACCCTTCAAGGAGACCCCTTAGTAGCAACCCTTTCCCTGAGGGTGGCAACTTACTAGGAAACCATGACACTAACCAAAGTGAAATAGGGTAGAAAGCATAATTTCCAAGCAAACGTTTTCGAAATAAAAAAAAAAGGATCCTTTGCAACATGTTCAAATGCTTCAAATATTAAAATGATACTTACCACAATACCGAACTTGTTACCTCATGAAGCAAGACCTACTGTCCTCTGTGGGCCAAGCTGGGTGTGGTGGATGTTGTTTCCATCGATTGGATGGTAACGCGTGGTATGATAGGGGCCCCTGTCTACTCATCTGCCCCTCGGTACTCCATATCTGCAACTTGAGGGCCGCCATCTCCTTAGTTATCCCTAGAAATGGGGGATAACATTCATAAGAGATATTAGTCCTTGAATCATGCAAAGTAAGTTGTTACATAAGATATAAGCCATACAAAAAATTCACCTCAATATCCCCTTCAAGTATCACACCAGCCCAGGACTTCATGTGAGTTGGCAAGTTTGAATATGGGAGGGCCTTCATCCAACCCTATTAGGTGTGCCAACTTAGACAAGAAATAAAAGACCCAGGTAGAGGGATAAGTCCCAAGGGAAGCAGTGAAAGAAACCCTTCAAGAGTAAGTGTGATAGTGATATGAATTTGGTCTTACTTCATGGCTTATGGTATCATTAAATCCATTTCTATGAGCTCCTTTGTAGAGGGAGTGGTTGCCGCTTGAGATACCCATTCCTCGATACTTTTTGCATTCCAAACCCCTTAATTGCCTTTTGATACCCAGTTATATTTGCAAGTTCTCTTTACAGGTTTCAAGCTTTATTCCTTCATTTTCTTACTGGGACATGGTCCTTTATATTTGTGCATTCATTCACATCAGGACAAGGGGCAATTACCATTAGAGGGGGTAGAGCTTAAGCTGGCCTGTAGCTTTTATGGTGGCTTTTATCATTTATAGCATATACATATATAGCAACTACATCAAGCTTTGGGCCTTCAACCCCTTCTTCTCATGAGAGAATGGACCATGACCCATTATCGAAGTTTAGTGCACTATGAGAGGCTCTAGGATGGAAGGTGTTAAGTATGGTGGGGAATGGAATGTTACCCTTGTGAGGGCCCCCCAGTAGTACCCCTTTCCCCTGGGTGGTGACAACACGGGACTAGAGCACAAACGCTGACCATCAAGGTGAAACAAGGCAACTAACACAACTTCCCAAGCCAGTGATCCATTATTCAACTTCAACCAAATATCCTCATCCACATGCTCAACAAATTAAGCACAACACTTCGCATAAAAGAAGGACTAACATACCTCATGGTGACGCTGGCTTACCATCTCCTATACACTGGGTTGCTTGGATGTGATGAGCCTTGGTTGATCTGTAGTTGTAGAGGCAAATGAGGAGGGCCGCTGGGCTGCGATTTGTGGACATGCTGATCATCATCATGGTCAGGATCATTGTCTCCATTGCGGGCCATGAGACATGATCTCCTCTAGTTACCCCTAAGCATGGGGGAGTAACAGGTCCAACAAAATCAATACCTTCCTTATCAAACGGATCCAAAGAGATTTGTGGTTGGAGGGGCATTTCTTCATATCTAGTAGGTTGGCCCATTCTTTGACATGTATCACAATGAGCAACATAATCCTTGGCATTCTTATGAAATGTAGGCCAATAATACCCAATAGATAGAATTTTTTGAGTAGTCTGTTGCAGCAAAATGTCCTCCACAAGGTTCGTCATGGAAAGCCTCCAGGATATCACAAACTTCATCCTCTTTGACATTGCGACGAAGGATTTGATTTGGGCCCGGCTTGAATAGATAATTGTTGATTCATGTAAAAGGAGCACTCTTATGAACAAGTCCACAACATTCCTTGTATGAGAAGTGTCATGGAAACTTTCCAGCCACCACATTGTAATATCCACAAACCATGGTGTGCGAACAGATACAACAAACATATGTTCATTCAGGGAAAGAGTAATCTAGTGGTTCATCCTCCAACTTGCCAGGTACCCTAGACAGAAAATCTCAACAACATTCTCCCGACTAAGCTTATCAAGTATAGTCAAATCAAATTCTTGAAGGAGTAATAATCAACGAATAATTCTACCATTGATTATGTATTTATTCATCAAATATTTAATGGCAGAATAATCAATATGAAAAAACAGAGGATACCTGGTGACTTAATGGTGAAAATTGTTAATAGCATATACAACAACAAGAAACTCTTTTTCAGTGACAATGTAATCTAACTCTGCACTAACGATATTTTTGCTGATATAATAATTAACATATGTCTCTGCAGTATCCTTATGTTTGAGAACTACACCCAAACTTTTATCAGAAGCATCAATATGAGTGTGAAAAGGTAAATTCCAATTAGGACTATTACCCCTCATTTTGCATGAGGCATATGCTAGTGAAAGTTTTCACTACCCTTGTGATTTTCATCACAAAGATATTTGGATGGCTAGGATGTTCACTTGGTTCCGTGGATTGTTGATGACATGGATGATGATGTGCTAAAGGCTTTGACAATGTATTTCTTTGTATACTTGCTTATCATAGAGATAGCATTACACTTGATCATGTGATGTTCTGATCTCCACTCCTTGCTAGATGATTGGACATGAGGATGTATGGATCCCTTGGTGGAATGCCCTAGCACTTTTGGGCTAAGTAGACATGGTATTGGCATCTCCATTTGGTTGAATTATTCATGACATAGAGCGCTTGGCATGGACTCATTTTTTTACATGTAGTTTGTCACTTGGATGGATGCATATGGGCATGGTTAGGGCTCTTTTTCTCCAACTCCCTAGCTCTTATGGATGATATTCACATGTAGATGGACTACTTGTAGCATAGAGCATGGTATTACCTTGAGTGCTCCCCTTCTTGGGCCCACATTTGGGGGCATTTGCACATTCATCATTACTTATGCATATTTTAATGAGGTCATCCTTCTCTTTGATGAGTTGATTGGGTTCTTGGTGACTTGGCACATGGTTCATGACATATTTGACTTACTCTTCCTACCTCTTTACATGTTCTCATGCTTTAATGGTCCACATGTGCCATCTTGGAGATTATTTTGCACACATGTTGAGGCATTTTGTTGGATTAAAGGGGGTTGTCCCTTCTTTATGGAGATGGTTGAGTGTTATTGACATTCCACATATTGAGGCCTTGACCTTGGATCTACTTGCTTGATTTGAGGATGACATCCACTATTGGAGGGTTTTACTTGATCATTGCACTCTTTCCCATGCTATTGATGAGGGCGTCCCACATTCGAGAAGATCTAGGAGGTTCCAAACCCTAGATCTAGGGTTGCATTGCATATTTTGAGGGCGTCCTAGCTTCAAGAGCATTTATCTTTTGATAGAGTGCCCATATTTCCACTAGATCAATGCCATTAGATGCAAAGTGGCCATGGGATTTCCAAAATGTTGTCATAATAGAAATTCCAACAAAAATTGATGCAGATATGGTGCATGTAAAATCTGTTGGGGGAAAATTCTCGTTGCATTTTGACCACTCGTTTTTGGAACACCCCACCTTTTTTACTTGAGCGCTTTGGTTATTTGGGGAGATCATTATTGATGTATGCCCATGGTGAAGAGCGCCCTAGCTCTTGAGGTGACATGGCCCATATTTTTTATGCATCTATTTGAGTGTTTGTACTTTGATGTTTCACCTTGGAGAGCTACACATCCATTTGGAGGAGATCTAGGAGGTTTCAAACCCTAGTTCTAGGGTTCTCTTGCCTACTTTGAGGAGTTGCTTGTGGATCTATCCACTTGGAGGCCTTTGGAGGTTAGATGTTGCACCTTTGACTCATCTTCTTCCCTTTCTGATGGAGATGTCCCACTCTCTTGAGCCTATTTTGTTGGAGACTTGTACATGTGGCTTGACCACTTCATTATTTTATGTATTGTTGTTTAGTTAGTTGAGGAAATATTTCTTTACTCCTCCCTAGGCTAGCTCTAGGGTTTGTTGACTGCCTCTTCAACTAGGGGGTCAACTCCATGTACCATGAAGATATGCATCATCAGATGCAAACATGTCGAAGACTTTTTGGTTCTACAGGGCATTTTTTGCTCCAGCACATAGTTTTGTAAGCGGGATTTCCGCACCCCTGCGCGGGTTTATAATGTAATAGGTCTACATGGATCATGGTTCGGTCAGTTGCCTTAGGGTTTCTTCATTAGGAGAGTTCCTTTCACTGAGTGTTTTTTATCCTCAAGAGGTTAATGTGGCCTAACCAACCGGGTTAATCTCCCTTGAGTTTTTCACTCCCACCCAATAAATCCTCCAAAGTGGTGAAAGGCATTCTAATGAAGTCATTCCTAGGTAGCTAGTGTTTAGGAATGATGTAAATGACCATGTAAAACAGCACGCGAAATTTCGCGGAATTTCGTCAAGTATAGCCAGGTTTTTTTTAAGGTTCGGAATTAATTAATTCTAGATAATTAATGTAAAACTTAGGTCCCGGGATTTCTGATAGGGGTATTTGTACTCAAAAGAAAGCTAATGAGACCAAATAAACCCATGGACCAAGTTTCAACTCAGTCGGACATGTTTGGCTAGGTTTTTTGTACACTTAGGAGTTTTTTTGGAAAAATGGCGGTTTTAATTGCCAAACCTAGAACATGGGAAAATGTAAATTTTGTAATAATGGAAAAAATCAAGTGAAGTAAGTGGCATTAATGAAGAGATGGACCCCACCTACCTTTCCTAACCCATCCTAACCCTTTACCTACACTTTAAAACCCACTTTTATTTTATTTACCCACTTTTAATTTATTCCCATTAAGGAATACGTACACCCTCTCCATGTGAGTACTTAATAAACTCAATTTTTAAGTTATGGGCCCCTCCTCATGAGGTGCGCCCTTCTTTTCCTCCCCACGTCACTTAAGAGTGTGGTATCCACACTCTCCCACATGCCCTCATCCAAACTCCATGTCCCTCACGCACTCTCATGCTTCACCTCACGTTTTGTTTGGAGATCCCACGCATGAGTTGGAAACTTACCATTAAAGGAAGTGTGGGCCTTCCTCTCCTACGCCTTCCTTATCCCTTCCTCCACCTATCACATACAATCGGGGAGTGTGTTCAACACACTCAACCCACACTCCAACTCAACTCTCATGGTTTCCTCTTTTCTCCACGCATTCCTCTTTGGGAACTCACGCTTTACCTTTGAGAAAATGGATAAAGCTCAAGTGAAAAGGGAAACATCTCAATCAAAGCAAGCAAATCCCATTTGAGGTATGTGTGGGCCTTCCTCCTTACCCAATATGCCTTCATTTGGTGGCCACCTCACCTCACAACTCACCTCACATGCCAAATTCGCCCCTACCCTAAAAGCTCACGCCACCTCTCCTTGAGTTGTCACTTGAGTTGGATTTGTGACACTTGTTGAAGATCCAGAGGAGGTTTCTTGGTCTCTCAAGGCTATTTAAGAAATCCCTCACTCCCTCATTTCACATCATTCTTCATAGTATTGTTATGCTACCAAATTCTTCCCATCCCTCTCCCTCTCTCTCTCATTACTTTCACATTGCTTCACTGGTCTTGGCTCTTGAAGAGTCGTAGCAGCATCGATGCTACAATCTCTTCCCATTTAATAATACAGAAACTGCTTTGGAGGAAACTGTGGCGCTCAAGATTAGTCTGGATTCGCCACTTATTGTGAGGTGATATCATTCTGAATCTTTATGTGTTTTGGTAAATAGTTGCTCAAGTAAATTAGTTTACTAGGCTAGGTGAGGCAATAGTGTAGTTGCCCATCTATATATTTCGTGCATGCTTATATAATAGAAACTATGTTGTATTGTCTATGCATGCAGGATATTATCTGTTGTTCCATCTCACTTCTGGTTTAAGTTTTGCAGATCACCTCTATGAAGTTGTTGGGATAGCTTCAAGGACGAATGTACCTTCATCTTCGCTTACACTTCATTAGCATTCTCTGCCCCTCTTCCTCATTCTTTCAAATTCAGTTTTTGGTATATAACATGCTTAGATTGGTCACTTAATCATTACAATTTTCTGGTTTTTGTATGCACGAAATTTCTGCCTAAAACTAGAAATTTCATAACTTTGTTGAGTGTGTTGCAGCTCAAATCAGCAAGCAATAGCTTGTTGATTTTTGCAGGTTCTTACCAGGACAAGAGGGCATGCTGCCCAATTCCATGCACAACACACCCTCAAACAACTCCTCTCATTGTGGTAACAATTTCTCTTCTTTCTCTTCTCTCTAAAACACTGTAAACGCAAGCCCAAAGGAGTTGTACCTGTTATCGCACAGTTTGTAGCTAGGAGTAAAGGCTATAAGGTAGAAGGCCAAATTGGCGTAACAGGAACCTATCCCACCCAATGTCACCACGATGGGTAGGTTCTTTCTCTTTAGGGAGGTTAAGCCCAGGGGAGACGTCCTCGGTGACCTGGGGTTTTGAAGAGGTAAAAGGTTAATAGGATGAAGATAAGTTCCCCCCCCCCTTCACAGGTCACCACCAATCAGAAGTTCCGGCTGAACAACCAATAATAAAGTAAAACCCAATGAAGAGTACCTGCCTAGAACAAGACAACAACAAATTGATACTTGCAAGTTTATTTCAATGGGTTAGTACTTCATATCAATCAAGAACTATCTGATATTCAATATAAGCGATTTGAAAGTAAATGTTGACGAAGTCAATGTTTACACAATAGAAATGAAAAGATAATGTCACTTCACCAATAAATACTAGAACGATGTGGCATTCAATGGGATAAATCAACACTTTATTAAATAAATGCTTTTAAAACATCATTCAATTGCTCATAAAGTAAAACGTTGCTGCATTGAGATGAAATAACCAAGAGTGACGTCAGCAACTTAGGGTTAGTAGGTTACGGTTAGTGCAGTTAGGGTTTTAAATTCGAGTTTTGAGAGTGTTTGGATCAAAATCTTACTTCAACGTTGGAGGTCCTAGGATCAGTGCTTCAGGGTAGAATGGAGTCAATTATGAAGGATGCAAGAGTTGAAGGGGGTGAGATTTTAAAGGACTAGAGGGATAAGTTTTGAAGTGTTGCTAAAGCAGGGCTTCAAAATCGTAACCCTAGGGGAGAGAGGCTCACTCTGGTGTTGCTAAAGAAAGGCCTTGTGCTCTCTCCTCCTTCCCGACAAACAACTAGCTCAAATGAAAAACAAAGTCAAGACAAGAGGGCTTAAAGAGGGAGAGTGTTGCTAAGGCAAGGCTCTTTCATCAAACCCTAAAAGAAAACGGCTCCAGGTGTAGATGACCTAGGCCTAGGATGTCCTCTTCCTCTTGAAGTCAAAATGGTACGACTAGGTAAAGGGATGAAGAAAAAGGAGTGTAGCTATGGCTAGGCTCTCTTCTTCTTCTTCAATGGCTAAAAGCTTTTCTATCAGGGGACATGAGACAAGGACCTACTTGTGTGCTTATCACCTAGGGTTTTTATTCAAAAAATTATAAATACATGTAAGAAAATAAGACTACAACCATTCAATCAAGAAGTTTTGCAGAAAAATACTTACAATTCATCAAGAAATAATCATGCAAACCCTAGTTGTAACACCTTCCTTCAAGAAAAACACCATAGAATGCGAAAAATCTTTTCCTTCAACAAGTGCGCCTTCCTTAGATCAGCCAATAACCCAAATAGGGTGCTAAAAATCAGACCTCACTATGAGTAAGTTGTTATGATAAAATGAGGATCAAAATCCTCAATATATACTGTATCAATGACCTAATTTTACTCTTTAGGTCATAAAAAGGCCGACAAGGCCATAATGTCAAAATCATACTGTTTTAACATTAAATGCTAAGTAAAAACCCTAATTAAGCAGAAAAGAGAGTAAAATCCCCTTCAAGGGAGGCGCTATCCCTTTCTAGGGCAAATGAGACATCTAGGAGCAAAACGTTAGCCCCTCAGGGGCCTCTCCAACATGCCACATGTGCCACTGCTGCCCAGCCTGTTTTCAAAAGCATCCATGAGGTTGGATGATGTCATGGTGAAGATGGGGACGTCCTAAGCCTTCCAAGGTTAGTGTTCCACTGCAAAGGGGTCATTCCCCCTAGGTCTAGTCCTGCCGGAGTGTCTCTGGTGGAACGTCCTCTTCCTCTCAGGTGCAAAACCCCTGAGCAAGCTCTGTCCTGTCTCTGCCCCCTGATGGGGTCTCAACATTCATCTGGTGGGCTCTTCAGCCCCATGGAGGTCCGAATTGGTCATCTCCCCATGTGTACCGGTCCAAATGGTACCTGTCTGTCGGGCATGGTCCTGCACATCAAAAGCTACGCCCTCCATGGGCTCATCAGTCACAGGGATCATAGCAATGTCAATCACATCTCATCATCAATATTATTAAACATATGCATAAAACCCCTAATACATTAGTCAATAGCTCAAAGACATTACAAAAACCTGCAATAAAAGATTGGAGAAAAGGACAAGGCGTCCTATTGGGCTAGTGTTCACAAAAAAAAGAAAGTTTCCAGAAAGATCTCATCCAAGCCATGTAAGTGAGGTGATGTGGCTAGGGGATGTCCAAACATGTGAGTGCAGTGAGGGCCAAGGATGCATAAGTGTTACCTGTGGGTGCCTTTGTAGAAGGCGAGCTGTACCTGTCATGGATGCATTTTTTCCAAGCCCATTCTTGCCTTTATTCTTTTTATTCTTTTATTTGCTTTTTTTTTTGTTCGAGAACTAACCAGGGGACATTGCCTTAGCATGGTGACCAGAGCTGACAACGTTACCCATAAGTACTTTCATAGAGATGAGAAGGCTGGCTCGTGATGAGACCCCCTTTTCCTTGGCCATGCTACCAAAGGTCACTGCCCTAGCGTGGTAACCAGATGGTGGCAATGTCATACTGTTAGGTACCCATGGACCTAATAGGCTGGCTCGTGATGAGACCCCCTATCCTCTGACTAGGTCTTGTTTTGTTATTTTTCGGGTCCCCCTTGTTTCTTGTTGAGGGTCTTTTTACTGCCTTCTCGGGGATCGCCG
>ML791768.1:294393-312695 GCA_009831015.1 Picea engelmannii | reverse complement strand
TGTTGAGGAATCATATCTTTTGTGTGAGTTTGGAAATTTCAGCAAGTACATCTTCTTGGGATAAGTGCGCACCTCTCTTGGGCACTAGTCTTCTAGGGTTTGCAAGCACCCTCTTGTGTGCTAGGTTTTCTTGGTGGTGAAGGTCTTTCTCTTGAAGAATATAGCAAAGGATTTGGATGGGTTTTCTTCCCTTGTTGAGAAGGGTTTCCTAGGATACTTCTTGTGTACTTGTGCATGGTGTTTCTTCTTGTGATCTTGGTTGCTGCAACATAATTGGTTATGGTTTAAGTAAAATGCTAAAATGGAATGAACTTCATGCTTAAACCTTGTCTATTGAAAAATCAACAATACCAAGGTCCTTCATCTCGAATTCAGAAGCCAATGCACGCTTGCATTCAACAATAAGGCTTTCTGAAGTTAATCTGAACCAGTGAGGAATAAGTCATCAACATATAGGACCAAAATCAGGCACTCGTCACCAACAATGTTGTAGTATAGGTTGGGATCAACAACACTCTTGCCGAAGCCCAAACTCATCAAGTATCCATCAATCTTCTCATACCATGCACGAGGTGCCTACTTTAGTCCATATAGGGATTTCTTCAACTTGCACACGTGAGACTCCTTCTCATGTATCATGAATCCATCTGGCCACTCGATGTAAACTTCTTCCTCAATTTCTCCATTGAGAAACACTGTCTTCACATCCATCTGATGTAGTTTCCAACCCATGGATGTGGCAAGGGCAATAATCGTACGGATAGAAGTGTATCGGGCAACAGGAGCAAATGTCTTCTCATAATCTATTCCCTCCACCTGAGAGAATCCTCTAGCCACAATCTCGCTTTGTACTTCTCGACACTTCCATCAACTGCATGCTTGATCTTATAGATCCATTTGGAAGTCACTACAGACTTCCCTTTCAGTCTCGGAACAATATCCCACACATCATTCTTCATGATGGACTAATACTCTTCGGTATCTTGCCAAACCTGTTGACTTGCTGCTTCTCCATGACAAGAAGGCTCAGTATCAATGATGTGGCTCATAGCTGAAACATAGCTTGAAAATATCTGTGGTCTCTTGCTCTCTCGGAATGTACCATGAGGAGCTGCATGTCTCTCTGCCTTCTGCAGAGACTGTCGAGCCCATGCAGGCCTCTTCTGGCCTACTGCAATGTCTCTGGGAACATCAAATGGAGCTACGGGATCAATTGGATTAGTAACTGTCTCCCTCTAGACTGTTGAAGGGGGAGAAGGTACTGCATCTTCTTTCTTCTCGCTGTCAATCTCCATATGAGATTCTCTGGATCTTCGAAAGGCTATCTCTTCCTCAAAGGTGACATCTCTACTAACCTCAATTTGTCTCTGACTAGGGATGTAGATCCGGTATGCCTTCGAAGATTCATTGTACCCCACAAATGTACCCTTTCTGCCTGAAGGGTCTAGCTTGGTCCTCTTTTCCTTGGGTACATGAATGTATACTGGACACCCAAATATCCCAAAATGTCCAACCTCAGGCTTCACTTCGGTGAAAGCTTCTTCGGGAGTCATGTTCTTCAGAATCTTATGAGGACTCCCGTTCTGAACGTACACAACTGTCATGGATTCCTCTGCCCACAGAATCGTAGATACATTCTGATCATGTTTCATCGCTTTGGTTGCCTCAATAATGGATTTGGTCTTCCTCTTTGCAACCCCATTCTGTTGAGGGTTATAAGGAACGGTGTACTCCCTCTTGATCCCTGCCTCAATACAGAAATCACTGAAATCCCTGGAGGTGTACTCTCCTCCATTATTTGATCTGAACACCTTGATCTTCGTCCCGGTCAAGTTCTCAACCTGAGCTCTAAACTCTTGAAATCTCGCAAGGACTCCATCCTTGGTCTTCAAGAAGTAAATCCACATCTTCCGAGAGTGATCATCGATGAAGAGAACATAGTACAAGTATCCTCTCAAGGAAGCAACAAACATAGGTCCACAAACATCTGTATGCATCAAATCCAATATCCCCTTGGATCTACTGTCACTGCTTGGAAAGGACCCCTTGACATTCTTGCCAAGAGCACAACCTCTGCAAATGCCATCATGCTCGATATGTATCTCTGGAAGGCTTGTCACCATCTTCCCCAGAGCGGGAAGGGCTCTATAATGTAAATGAGCAAGTCTCCTATGCCATAGCTTGCTCAAGCTGATAGTATCATGTAACAAGGCCTTGACTAGTCGGACAGTCGATCTGTACAAACTGTTTTCTCGAACACCAATCACTCGGGCAAAATCCATGCGTTAGTTCTTGTGCCATGCAAGAAATTTTCCTTCAGAGAAAATAACCTTGTAGCCTTTATCCTCTAAGGCAGAAACAGAGACAAGGTTCCGTTTCATCCCAGGTACATATAGTACCTCACTTAATTGAAGTGGTATGTCTGAATCTAGTTGGAAAGAAGAAGATCCAACTCCCTTCACAGTATATCTGGCATTATCACCAAGTACAACATGCAAACGAGACTCTTTCTCTGCAAGATCTGTAAGATGTTCTCTATATCCAGTCATGTGTTTGGAAGCATCACTGTCAATCAACCCAATATCACTATTAGTAGGAACCGTACCTGAGAGTGTTGAAATGAAGAAGAACGCTTCATCTTTTATGCCTTCATCCCTCCGAGGTGGTTTTGAATCAACATCGACAGTGGAGGCGTGTTGTCTTCCTTTCTTCCTGGTAGGACAATTTCTCGCAATGTGTCCATACTTGTCACATCTGAAACATTGAATCCTTGATATGTCTTTTCTTTGTTCATGACCTGGAGTTGCTGAAGTTTTCTTGTTATTGAATGCTTTGCTGAAACTTCTTTTTTTTCTTCTTTCTTTGCATGAGAAGCAAGAGCTTGATTGTCATCATGATGGGAGTCTTGCATGCCTCTGGCTATAAGTCTGGTTTCCTCTCGAGTGCAGTCTGTGCATAGACAATCAAACTTAGGTAAATCTGCTCTTCCACTGATACTTTGAATGAATGGTTCCTAATGGCTTGGAAGAGCATTGAGAGTAATCATGACAAGCTCTCTATCTGTTATGGTTTCTCCAATGGCACCTAACTGATCTTTGATCTCTGAAATCTTCATGAAGAAGGTAGCAATGGTGTCATCTTTCGTCATCTTGAGATTTTGAAGTTGGTGTTTCAATGTAAGAGCTCTGTTAGTGTTGTTTCTCTCAAACATCTTCTTCAACGCATCATACATAAGATAAGTTGTCTTCAAGGTAGAAATGCGAGGTAGTAGATGATCTCTTACTGAGTAGATGATTATCTTCCTAGCTTTGACATCATCTATCTTCCATTTAGCCTTCTCTTCATCGGTTGTTGTTGTTGTTGGTAGAGTTCCTTCTATCAATCTCAATAGGTCACTCTCTTCTAGAGTGATGTGTGATCTTGACTTCCAGGAGTTGAAGTTGCTTGATCCATCAAGCCTATCTTCCACCAAAGTTTTGTTCCTCATGGTCTATTATCCCCTATCCTAGGGATAACTAAGGAGATTATGTCTCGAGGCCCATAGGTCCTAGACATGGAGCACCGAGAGTCATATGACTTGAGCTTGGCCCTGGAGGGCCCATCTTTTCTTCAGTGCCTCCTATCTATTAGCAACAACAACATCCATCCCATCAGCTTGATTCTGAAGTAGCAGTGGATCTTTCTCCATGAGGTAATGAGTCCGGGTATCATGGTATGTGTCACTCTGATTTTCAACGCATTTGAATATGTGCACTGAACTCTCTTTTGTTTCATGATGTTTACTTGGAAATTATGCTCTTTAACTTGTCCATACTTGGGGGGGATGACAGAGTGCCCTAGTAAGTTGGTTCTCTTAGGGATGAGTTGCCACTGGGTGGGTTTATGAAAGATCGTTGTCCATTCCTTCCATACTTACCACTTTTCATCATTGTCCCTCTCATCTTTCCCCTACCTTGGTTTGGGCATTGGGTTTGCTAAGCTAGTAAGGGTTGTACCTTGCCTTGTGGGAAGAAGGGGCTAAAGGTCCAGAGGGTAAAAAGTAGCTGGCAAAAGTTAAAATCCAAAATGAAACCTTGAGATGCTTCGCCTAGGGATTCTCGAGAAAGCAATAAATGGCTTCTCAGCAAGAAAAGGGGACCCGTAAAATAAAATAAAACTCAAGATCTAGTTGGTGGATTGGAGGTCTCATCATGAGCCGGCCTATTAGGTCCATGGGCATGTAGCGGTATGACATTGCCATCCATCTGGTCACCAAACCAGGGTATTGGCTCTTGGTGGCATAACCAAGAGAAAGGGGGTCTCATCACGAGACAACCTTCTCATTTCCGTGAAGTACTTGTGGGTAACGTTGTCACCACTGGTCACCACGCCAGGACAGTGTCCTCCAGCTATTCTCTTGAAAAGAAAAAGCAATAAGACAAAGAATAAAAGGCATTGAATGGGCTGGGAAACAATGGCATCCATGACAAGGTGCAACTTGCCGTCTACAGAGGCACCCACAGGTAAGACCTACATTTTCCTGTTATCACTGCACCCCTTGCCCAAACATTCCCTACACCATCTCATACATCTACATGACCTAGACTGGTATTCACCTCGGAAACACCCCAAACTTGAGGAGGATTAGCCCAATAGGATATCCTGAGACCCTCTCCAAACCTGGCTTGTTAAACTGCATAACGTCTTTGAGCATTTGTCTGGGTAAAGGGGGGTTTGATGCACATGTTTGGGTAATTTGATTATTAGACGTGATTGACATTGCTATGATCCTTGTGACTTATGAGCTTGTTATCCCCTAGCCTAGGGATAACTAAGGAGATTATGTCTCGAGGCCCACGGGTCCTAGACATGGAGTACCGAAAGCCATATTGACTTGAGCATAGCCCTGGAGAGCCCATCCTTTTCTTCTTTAGCGCCTCTACTTTGTCAGCAGCAGCGACATCCATCACATCGACCTAGTCTTGCAGCAGAAATGGGTCTTGCTCCATGAGGTAATGAGTCCGGGTATCATGGTATGTGTTACTCTGATTCTCAAAACTTTTGAATATGTGCATTTAATTCCTTTTTCTTCTAAGGTGTGCTTGGACCTTATGCCTTTTCACTTGACCACACCTGGGGGGAATGACAGGATGCCCTAGTAAGCTGGTTCCCATAGGGTTTGAGTTGCCACTGGGAGGATTCATGAAAGGTCATCATCCGTTCCCACCATACTTACCACTTTTCATCTTTTTCCCGCTCATACATCCCATTACACTGGTCCGGGCATTGGGTTGGCCAAATATCTAAGGGTTGTACCTTGCCTTGTGGGAAGAAGGGGCTAAAGTCCTAGAGGGTAAAAGTAGATGGAAAAAGACAAAAGCCAAAAGAAAGAAACCTTGAGATGCTTCGCCCAGGGATCCCCGAGAAAGCAATAAAAATCTTCTTAGCAAGAAACAGAGGGACCCATAAAAATAATAAATCAAGACCTAGTTGGAGGATAGGGGGTCTCATCATGAGCCAGCCTATTAGGTCCATGGGCATGTAGCGGTATGAGCCTACCAACAGTTGGTCACCACGCTAGGGTAGTGGCTCTTGGCATAGCCAAGAGAAATGGGGTCTCATCACGAGCTAGCCTTCTCATTTCCGTGAAATGCTTGTGGGTAACATTGCCACCACTGGTCACCACGCCAGGACAATGTCCCCTAACTAGCCTCTTGAAAGAAAAAGCAATAAGAATAAAAGATAAAAGGCATGAATGGGCTTGGAAACATTTGCATCCATGACAAGGTGCAACTCACCCTCTTCAGAGGCACCCATAAGTAAGCCATACATTTCCCTGCTATCACTGCACCCATTGCCCAGACATCCCTTACCACCTCATCCACTCACATGGCCTAGACTTGTCTTCACCCGGGAACACCCACATCCAATGAGCACTAGCCCAATAGGACGTCCTAGCATCCCCTCCAAACTTGGCTTGTAGAAAATCATAACGTCTTTGAGCACTTGTCTGGGTAAAGGGGGTTTCATGCACATGTTTAATAAACTTGATGATTAGATGTGATTGACATTGCTATGATCCCTGTGACTTATGAGCCCATGGAGGGCGTATTGGTTGATGTTGTAGGGCCACACCCGATGGACAGGTACATATCGGGAGCTGATTAGTTTGGACCTCCATAGGGCTAAAAGCCTACCAGATGGATGCTGAGACCGCAGCCAGGGGAAAAGACAGATCAGTGGATTGCACCAGAGAGAGAGGAGGACGTTTCACCACAGATAGCCTGGCAGGCCTGGACCCAGGGGGGTTGTGCCCTTTCCACCATGATGTAGGCCTTGGAAGGCCCATGACATCACCCTAGTTACCCATGACGTCACCCAACTTTTTTGGATGCTTTGGAGGCAGTTGTGTGCCAAGTAGCACGTGTGGGAGGATCATGAGGCTTAAGGAGGCCTAACGTTTTTCTCCAGGAGGCCAACGTTGCCCAAAAAGGGCCTAACGTCACCCTAAAAGGGCATGACGTCACCTTTACAACTTGTTTTAGGGTTTAATTATGACATTTAATGTAAAAACTAGATATTATGTGTAACAGGCCATGTCGGCCTTTTTGACCTAATTCTGGTCATTAATATTGTATAAATAAGGGGAAAATCACTCTTATTTTTCATCATCTTTCACTCACACTTGTGAGGACTGAAATTTGCACCCTCCTTAGGGTTTCTTGGCTGAAATTTTAGGCGCATTTGTTGAGGAAGGCTAAATTTGGATTATTTTGGGAAATTTCTTGGTGGATGTGTTCAACTAGGGTTCTTCTTGATGAATTCTTGATGTATGTAAGTGATTTTTCTGCAATTCTTCTTAATTGAATGGTTATAGTTTTATTTATCTTGCATTTACATTCAAGATTATGAAATTGCTTGATTAAACCCTAGGAAGACTAGCACATGTTATTGTCCTAGCTTCAAAAGCTTTCACCTACTAGATCTTGTCAAAAGACCATTTTCCTCRAAGCATTTGCTAAGGCCTTGCCATTGCAACACCTTAGTGTGCATTGCTTCATCTTAGCCGATTTTGCTTCATCATTGAGTTAAAAAGGGAGGAAATCTACTAAGGCCTAGGGTTACCTACACCTTAGTAGCTAGTTTCCCCTTAGGGTTTGATAATTGGAGCCTTGGGTTACCAACACTCCAATCTATTAATCTCTCTTGTCTTTGACTCTCCCACTATCATTTTTCTTCAACATTTGTTGCCACATTATTGATTCCATTTTCCCTAAAAGCACTAGTCTAAGTCCTCTTTTGAGTAATTGATCAAAACAACCATCAAAACCTATTCTTTGAGCCTCCTACTAACCGTTTCTAACCCTAGAATAGCCTAACCTACTAACAATATTGCTGCTGTTACTAAAGTAAGCTACAACCATTAATTGCAGCATTAAAAGCTTCTAAAAACAATTGAAAAGGCTGATTTATACATTGTCTTGCTTGCTTCTACCAAATGCTAGTATTATGATTTCAATGGTTAATGATTCTTAGTCATTTTGAAGCTATTTCAAGGCATTTAATGTGAAGTATTGCCCTATAAATATTGCTTTTATAATTTTCTGTTTACTTCATCATATTCAACAAATTGCTTTTATTGAGAAAGTCTATGGTTTTATGAAGTGCTAACCAACAAGTGTACTTGCAAACATATATAGTTTCTTGTTGCTTTGTTCCGGGCAGGTACACCTTGGCATATTATCATTTCATTGGTTATAAAACCAAGACTTTCTGATTGGTGGTGACTTGTGAGAGGGGATCTTTATCTAGCCTTTTTTTGACCTTGCCTTTTCAAATCCCCAGGTCACCGAGGATGTCTCCCCTGGGCCTACCACCCTAAATAGAAAGAGACATCCTATTGAGGTGATAGTGATTGGATTCCAGTTACGCCAATTTCCTCTCCTATAACCTTTCCTTCTATCAAAGTACAAATTGTGCGATAACAGAGCCCATGGAGGGCGTACTTGTTGATGCATGACCATGCTCGAAGGACAGGTACATATGGGGAGATGATTAGTTCGGGCCTCCATGGGGCTAAAATCCCACCAGATGGATGTTGTGACCCCAGCCAGGGGCAGAGAGACACCAGAGGCTTGCACCGGAGAAAAGGAAGGACTTTCCACTAGAGACACTTTGGCAGGCCTGGACCTATGGGGATCTTTCTCTCCCCCCTGAACATTGGCCTTGGGAGGCCCATGAAGTCACCCTTGTGACCCTAGACTTCACCTAGCGTCAGATGGACATGATGGAGGCAGTTGTGTGCCAAGTGGCACGTGTGGCAAGGCCTAACGTTTTTCTCATGGAGCCTGACGTCCCACCTATGAGGCCCAACGTCACCCTAGGAGGGCATGATGTCACGTCTACTACACATTTTAGGGTTTAATTCTTTAAATTTATATAAAAACTGGATTTTTGATGTAATTTGGCCATGTCGGCCTTTTTTGACCTAAGCTGTAATTAAAGGTCATTATCATTGTATAAATAAGAGACAAATCTCTTGTATTTTTCATCATCTTTCACTCACACAAGTGTGAGGTCTGAAATTCGACCCTCTTTAAGGGTACTTGGCTGAAATTAAGTGGTGCACAACTTCTTGGAGAGGCTATTCTTGGTGTGTTTTGGCATTTTCATGATGGAAAGTCTTCGACTAGGGTTTTGTGGCTAGATTATTCTTGATGAAGTGAATAAAATATGCAATTCTTCATTTATTTTGAATGGTTATGGTACTTTTGCTTGTTCATTTCTAAGATTATGAAATTGCTAGTTTGAAACCCTAGGGGAGAAGCACATGTTATTGTCTTTTTCCTAATAATTTTCCACCTACTTGATTTTGCTAGAAAACATCTCTTTTGGGGAATACTCTAGAGCCCTACTTTTGTAGCACTCTAGTAGCATTGCTTCATTAGCTTCATATATTTTATTTCAAGCTTGATCTAAGGAAGAAGGAAATCGCTAGGGCCCAGGGTTACTTACTTTCTAGCATTTTTTCCTTCTAGGGTTTTAGATATTGAGGCCTTAGGTTACTAACACCTCAATCATCTTACTCATCCCTTTAGATCACCTATTATCATTTGTTTTTTCCTCTAAGAATTGCCGCTGCAAACTTTGACTCCATTACCTTAAAAAGGCACTAGTTCACTCCTTGCAAGTGATTGATTGACCAAAACAACTCTTAAACCATCTTCCCTAAAACTTTTACTCACTCTTTCTAACTCTAGATTAGACTAACTCACTAACTAATTTGCTGTTGTTGCAAAAGATTGCTACAACCATCTATAACAACAGCAAATTCATCCTAAAAGCAAGATTAAAAGTTGATTATACATTGCCATTATTGCTTCTGATAACTATTATTATTTTGTCAATTTTAGGCTATCATTTCTTGTCATTTTTGAAGCATTGTTGAGGCATAATTGTGTTGTTGTTGCTAAATATACATTACTGTTATAAATATTTATATTGCTTCAGTTTTACATCAGCTTGTTTATCTTTCAAGAATTCATGGTTTTATGAAGCACTAACATCATATGGTACTTGCAAATAGCATTTCTTTTCTGCTTGTTGTCTTGTTTTGGGAAGATACACTTAAATCATCTTTTGCTTCATCTCAATAAAACCTTGGAACTTCTAATCTAAGTGACCTGTGAGAGGGGTGGGACTTTCTCATAGCTTTAACCTTAGCCTTCTCAAAACCCCTAGGTCACTGGGGATGTCTCCCCTGGGGTACTACTCCTAAATAGAAAGAGGTGTCCTATTAAGGTGACAGTGATAGGACATCCTCCTTGTTACGCCAATTAAGTATCCAGTTGCCTTTGGCTTTGGGCAAGTACAAATTGCGCGATAACATTTTGGCATCGTTGTCGGGGAACACTGAGTCAATATTCCTCAATGACACTTTTTCGGTAAGCCTTTATCCAAAAGCCTTCTTTTCACAAAGCTTACCTGGTGACTCCACTAACAGTGATTCCCTCATCCCTTTGATAATCCTTAAGAGGATATCTGACGACTCCACTAATCTTTTCCAAGGTGCCACCTTACTCTCAATTCTGTGATATTTCGAAGTTATGGGATCATGGTGCCCTGGGAACAAATGTATCCGACTATTGATTTCAAAAGTTTTCAAGGATACCTGCATTATTTTAATACAAAATGGTTAAACAATTCTCCAAGATATGGAGACCTCCCAATTACTCACATTGTAGAATTCTTGAAGTATATAAGTGAGATAGAATTGGGAGGGGAGGATGTTCTGGTAAAATTGTTCATACTTTCTCTGCCATCTTTTTTGCAAGATTGGTTTAAGAGTTGTTGCGAAGATGGGGGTATATCATCTTTCTAGACCTCATCAATGGGTTTATTGAGTTTTTGAAACCGCAATGCCTGACATATGAAGATGCCCTTAAGAATCTTGCAGTAGCCCTAGAGGATGAAGGATTCACCACTGAGATTGTGGAAGATCTCAGGGATGTGTACCATACTCAATACCAAGAACCCTTTGATATAGAAGGAGAAATTTATGAAGAAAATTGTCAACCCATTGAAGAGGAGAAAGATTTTTCCCATGATTCGATAGAATGCAGTGAAGATTTAACTAGAAAATTGAATTATGAAAATGAAGCACTAGTAACTGCTCCTCCGTTCGATAAAGCTCTCCAAGATCCTATCTCTCTTGCACAAGATGAAGAGAATGAGGTGAGTCATTTTCCTTTCCTGTTTTTTGATGACACTTTGTTCTATGATTCAGAAGGTGAAGAAGTAAAGGAACCCTTGGAAGAGCTAGTTCCTTCATTTTTTGATGAAGACGAAGAGATGAGTCTTGGTGATGATGTACTGGACCCTCTTCCATTTGATGAAGCCATCCAAGCTATCGATGCTCCTGCACAACAAGAAGTGAGCACGGTAAGTTATTTCCCTTTCCAAGATTTTGATGTGCTTTGTTTTATGATTTGGAAAGTGAAGAAGTACTAGAGGAGCCCTTGGATGTAGTAAATCCTTCATGTTATGATAAAGGTAGTGACATTGTTGATAATATTGATCCAAATTGGATTTTATCCAAATTTTTATCATGGATCTATGTAATTAAAAATATTATTCATGGTTTAGCCTCCAACCAATTATGGATGAGCAAACCAAGAAAATTAATATTTTATGAGGGAGATAGAAACTAGCCGTGACAATAAAACTATATAAGGCTAGCCCCTCCTCTCATTTCATTGTTGTTGAAACTTTGTGAGATCATAATGCCATATTTTGGAACTCAATTCTCTTGTGTCATTGTGGATTGTCTACTATAATGTTTTTTTTTCTTGGTCTTGGATTATTGTAATTGTGCTTTGATAGGGGTTCCTTAGGAGAATTGCAAGAGGTGACCAAACAATCCATTGATGGGCTACATAGTCATGTGGAAGAAAGGAGATATACTTTCGTCTCCTTTCTTTGTGGGCTCTTAGTGAAACACAAAGTTACCAGAACCGAATTGGTCATTGAATCGGTCGACCCAAAAAACCAGAACCGAACTGGAACCGGGAAAAAACCGGATCAAAAAACCGGTCACTAAAAATACATAAAATATTCAAATTTTGAAAAACAAATACATATTCATGTGTATCTATGTGAATCCAAACCATTATATACAAATTTGCAAAGTTTAAAAAAAAACCCTAAATTTAAAAAAAAATGTGAATCCCAACCCTAAATTTAAAAAAAAATCTAAATCCCCCCTACTTTTCCACCCACGGGTCATCTTCACGGAACCGGCCGGTTCAGGCAAGAAAACCGGTTTTGTACAGAACTGGTCAGGCGCTGTTTGATGGGGTGGTTCGGACCGGTGGAGGCTTAGAACCAGTTGGACCGGTCGGTTTTACCGGTTTCGGTTCGGTTCTTGTAATACTGGTGAAACACACTCAAGTTGTTGGACCAACTTCTTTGGAAGTAGCTTCAACCAAGTGGTTTGTTATCACTTTGACCCTAGTTGATTGGTTGTCTTGGAGACCATCCATCAAGGAGCTCATCTTTTGTTGAAATCTAAGAGGGAACCCATCTCTTGTTGAATTTCTAGCATTGGGGGTGATAGTCCTTCGACTCCAAACCCAATAGACTAGAAATTCATTTGGGCCAATGTTAAGCTTGCGGGGTCGCAATCTCTTAAACTAAGAGACATCTTAAGGTAAAAAGGTAAAGGTAAAACTTCTTAATTTCTTCAACCAATTAAATTTCAAATATTTTTAATCATTTTTTAGTACAAAAATACAAAAAATCTTACCCTAGCTTTGCATTTCATTTTTATCTCTTATAAGCTAGTAGTAGATCTTGGGGTTTTTGTTGGTTGAGAACTTCCCTACCCCAAGATATATATTCCCTCGAGTTTTATGCCTCATTGAATATCTTTTACAAGGGTTTTCTTGAGAAATAGTGTGCAGATCTGCGTTATTACAGCTAATAAAACTTTCAGATCTACACTCTCGTCGACAAATAAAAAGGTATATATTGTAAGTATCTATTTCCTAAACCCTTATATATTCATTCCATATCTGATTTATATATTTTATCTCTAGTTTCTTGTCAACATAGAGAAAAACTACAACCCAACAAGCAATTTTATTGGCTGTAACAAATTTTGGGTTTTGACCCTAGGGGGAATTGAACCCCAATTCTGTAAAAATAATTTCCAGCCAGCTGGAAATTAATTTTGTTGCAGATCTGAAGGCTCTAGGGCACAAGATTCACTTATAATTTGCTGCCCTATCCTCTAAATCCACAAATCTATTGATCTAATGTATTTTTACACTTGTGGGAGGGCTCGAAAGACCATTATCTTGTTGGTTTTCCATGTACTATACTGTTTTTGCAGGTCTGATATAACAAGACAACAAGGAAATACCTTATTTCCAGCCACCTCTTACAAGTTATTCACATTACAAATCATCCGGAAAGTGGTAAGAACATTCACCCCTCTCTATTGTGCATTACTTGGCCATTATTTTGAAGATTGGGGTAAGTTAGTTTGTTGGTTTGTCACTTTATTTTCTGCATTATCTTTTATTTCAACAAACATTTAAAGCAATTAATTCCTACCTTCACTTAGTGTACTCTGTTTAGGAATTGGTTTTAAGATTCTTCGTGGTGAAGTGATAGTTTGCAGGAAGCCTCCTAGAGCCTTAGCGTAGGAGTTTGTCTCAAACATGGAAGGATAAGTGTTGTGGTGACATTGGGCACCTATCCCTAGTGTTGCTGCCATAGCAGACTATGAACCTTGGTGGTCTACTAGTTTGGATGGTAACAAGTCCAACCCTACCAACCAAAAGTCAATCTTATTATTGCCTAGTGGATGTTTTGATGGGATGTTACATGTCTTGGGGGGTAACATGATTGATGTGACACCCTTAACTTTGTTTAAGTTGAATGTGTCTCATTTAGAGTTGGCAGATTCCCATGCCCTTGTTCAAAGGGTTTTAAACCTTTCCCCTAGGCTAGTGTGGACTTAGATCAGCTTGGTAGGAAGTTGTTGCATACTGCACAATTAAGTTCATAGAGGTTGGGAAAGAATGATGGCTCACAAGAGGAGAAAATGGTTGTTGGATTCCTGAGGAGGATCTCCACAATGTGGTCCTTCACAAGGATGTTGTGCCACTAGATATGGTAGTTCGTAAGGGGGAGGAATATGTTGCTAGGGGTGCTAGGGTACGTTCCAAACTGCAGTGGATCAAGGAGGGCTATGATGGATCCAAATTCTACTTTGATTATTTGAAAAGAAAGGTGGCAGCTGACAAGGTTCTCTTGCAGAGAATCCAACAAAGGGAAAAGGTATGTTTGGATTTCAGAATATGTTCTCTCCATATGACCTGATGAATGGTGTGGTGGATGCTAGGAATGCTTGTTTTTCCGCACAAGGTTCCTAGTGGTGACTAAGCCAGACTGGATAGTGACTTCTTGAAAGAGGAGTACTTTGCAGCTCTTAGTTCTATGAAGAATGCTAAGTCATCGGGGTTGGATGGCCTTGTGAGTTCTACAAGGCCATGTGGTACACAATTGGGGATGATTTCTGTTGTTTGATAACTGAAGTCTTCTCTTCTAGAATGTTGTTTGAATCTCTAAATCAAGGCCTTATCAAACTTATTCCAAAGAATGCAGCTAGGGACACCTTTGCTCAGTGTTGCATACAAGATTATGGCTAAAGCAGTGGCTCTGTAGATTCGCTTGGTTGCACACAAGGTAGTTTGGCAGGAGCAAACAGGATTTGTGCAGTGTCAGTTTATTGATATTCTAGATACTATTATCTCTGCATGGGAAGCCTTGGAGTGGGCTTGAGACACTGGCCAGCAATCTCTTTTGACAAAGCCTGTGATAGGGTAAATTGGACCTTCATTACGGAGATGTTGACTTGCTTGGGGTTTGGGCCATGGTGTGTGGTCATGGTGAGCACACTGTTATCTAATCCGTTTGCATTTGTCTCTGTTAATAACTTATCGTCCCCTCAGATTTTGCTGCATCAATCTATTCCCCTGGGGTGCCCCTTCGCATTTGTATGTTTTGACTGCAGATGCCTTGGGTTACCTGTTGGAGGCTGCTCCCAACAGCATTGTTGCCATGTCATTCTCAGAGATTTTAGAACCAATGATGGGTAGTTGGAACTTGGTCCAACAGCAACCTCGTATTGTTAATAGGAGTTTCCATGGCCCATGCTTTCTTCTTCATGCATCTTCATGAACAATTTTCATCTCAAATACAATTTGTTGGCTAATTTTTTGGTCTCAAAAGAGTGTTTAGGGTGTCCCACGCCTCTTTTGCATACTTTGCATGACTGACGTGTGGAGTAAGGGGGCGTCTTTTAGGTTGCGCAGAAGCACTGATAGGACTTTTTCATCACGGTTTTTAAATTCTTTTGATGTTTCATTAGCTAGTTTCTGCAATTCACCACTGACAACACTCCACAACTACTTTTTTATGAGAACCATCTTCATTTTTATGTTTCCACTGGGAAAAATTTTCTTCCTAAAACTTTCAATAAGCCATGGTTCTACAGGCATCTCTGCTAACAACAGTCGTTTCTTTCCCGTCGTCAATAACTTTTCTGCTCCCACCGAGTATACAATTTTTGCAAGTCAATTTTGGGTCAAAACTCTGTTCTCTTTACAAATCTGCAATTAATGAATTTTGGTAGCATCTAAAATCTGATTGCAAGATTTTATATACTGTTTTGCATGTTAAACAGAGAATTTTGTAATGTAAAGTACGTAGAGGAAGCAAACAAAAAAGCTCCGCATGCAAAGGCTCAGAAATAATTGAAAGATAAGACACGGGTCATTGTAATTGTTATTTGCTCCTCTTCTTAAAAGAAATCTGTAGGCTTTACGTATTAATACAAAGATTGATGTGAGCATAGACATGGACAGTCGCGCGACCACCTCAGCGCCCCCAGTTGTGTGTGCCAACCCTTGCGGCCCCACACACCATGAATATTAACAATAACCAGGATCAGGGAGCAGCACCCCCGTTGCCTACCTGTCACCGGTGACGGGCGGGGTTGAGGGGCAGTGCCCTGAAAGTTCCACACGTGCCTAGCTATAGAGGTTGTGTACGGAGTTCCAATGTCGCGTGCTCTCACTTCAGTAGTTCGTGCGCATGCTTACAACCAGGATGCCGACCGTCGCCAAAGATCGTCATGGAAGGCTAACCGTCTCTATAATTGAGTCTTGGTGCAGCACTTTCTATCAGAAATGCCAACCATTGTACAAGAAGGTTGTGGAGATAATTTTTTTATTTTATAATCTGTTGTATAAATATTTATATTATATATTTTAGTGTGTAAGTTTTCACAGTTAATGATGATAATGCATAAATTTTATGGAATTAAACATTTTGAAATTAAATTATATGAAATTTCATACACAATAAACAGTTTAGAAAGTTTATACATTATTAAGTTGACAATCTATTTCCTCACAATAAACAGTTTAGAAAGTTTATACATTATTAAGTTGACAATCTTTTTCCTCACAATAAACAGTTTAGAAAGTTTATACATTATTAAGTTGACAATCTTTTTCCTCACAATAGGGAACAATATTCTTCCTCACAATTCTCCTCATAAGTTTGAGTCTCCTCATAAGTTTGGCATATGGGATTTCTCAATCTTTCCATTTTTGTCTGCTGTACTATCATGTATTTTCACTGGTTTGATGATTAATAGAAGAGCTTTAATGCTAATCTTTATCTCATCTATGAATGTGTATGTAATCAGATAGCATAGCTAGACTTCTGTTTTTGTAACTCTGACTTCCCAATTTTTGTGTAACCCATCAAACCCACAATCTGTCGTTGTGGACTTCTAAGTTCTTGGTGATGCCATAAACCGATTTGTGGAGCATTTATCGTCTGCAATAGTTACTCGATTTTGTTGTGGTACCTTCGAACAATTTGATGCTTCATTCGTACTTGCCTCTTCTCTGCTACATGTTTGCATCTATAGTTGACTAACACTTATAATTTATGGTTTTCTCTTCTTGAAACTAGTTCCTGCATACCATCTTAAAGCTTGGTTCAGAAATTGGTTAAATTTTGATTAAGTGCATTTCCCTTGTTTGTTTACACGGACCTGTCTTTTCCAGTATCATCCAAAAGGAGCTATCAATGTGGAAATTTACAGATTAATAAGAGATTGGACGGCATGGGATATTGCTAGACGTGCTGCATTTGCATTCTTTGGTATTTTTTCAGGCACAGAAGAAAATCCACAGTTTCTGGAAGGCATGTTTTTCTTAAAATTGTCTATTGTCAGTCTTCCAATCAGTTACCATCTTACAGATTCATTCCAACAGTCAAGACTGCTCAATGTGTGATTTCAAACTTGAAAGCTTATGAAAATTGTGTGTGTTTGGTAGATGTGAGATCAAAACTGGGAAAAAATTCAAAAATCATAGTGGCATGCTCGGCAGGGGGCACCATGAGGCCTACACCAAATCTTCCAGAAGGTCAGCAATCAAGGTAAAGATCTTTCTCCTTTATTCTTTGTGGAGTATATGGCTTAGGGTCCATGGTTTTATGCATCTTTGAATATTTGGCTTGGAAAAGAAATTGTGAATCATAGAGTTCAGAGTCCAGACCTATTTATGTGCAAGAGGTGAGGAGGCGAGGCTCTAAAAGAAGCAATTTTGTGATCACTCGTTAGCCATGGCCATCTTCCCCTCGCTAGAACAATCTCACTCCGATAACCAGATCCCAAATCATATGGTTTTAACTTTTCACCTGACTTGTAGCAGATGGTTTTCTTCTCTATGTGTATTTCAATGTGTAAAAGGAAACTAAGGTGAAAATCATTACTTTGTTCTTCCTCCAGCATGGATCATTCACGAATCTACTTCTGATTATTTAATATAACTAGATTGTATTTACGATTTTTATTTCAATCTGACAGCCTTGTTCTCTCCTACTTCAACGTCATGTAATATATTCAAGGATGTTGGATTTCAAACATTTCAAAGCTTAATTTCAACATCTGACAACAAATTCTTTCCTGCAGGTCTCTGATAGCGGCCTATTTGTTAGCACTTGATGGCTACACAACTCTTTTACATTTAGAAGGTGGTTTGTATGCTTGGAACAAAGCAGGCTTACCGGTTGAATACGCGGAAGAATAACTTCTGGCATTCCATTCGATTTTCCTGAGCTATGGGATGCAAATGAAGTAAATGCCAATGACTTCCAAATGTCTAGATTGGTTAGTTTAGGATATGCTTTAGGCACTCCTTGTATTGCTGTTCTTTCTAGTCCCATTGACCTATTTTGATCATCTGTGGACATTGATGTAATTTCATTTCAAATGTTTCCTGGATTATCCAGGTTTCAGCTGTTGGCATTATCATGTAGTCTGTTGTACCATAATCACCGTGTATATGTCCTCTGGACTTAAAATTCTTTCAGATTGCTAAATAGTAGAAATAGCTGCTTTCCCCCCAAATTCTGACTTAAGAAATCAATAAGACAGTTCAGATTGAAGATTATATTTCATAGCAAATACCAAGTCATCAAGATGTGTGAAGGTAAGTGCTGATTCTCAACTTACCGAACCACGCCTAGCATGTTCCTTTCATTTTAATTATAGTGGTTCATCAAACATGTTAATGAGAAACTTAACTACCCTTGGACGATTAGTAGAGAACTTAGCATGTTCCTTTCATTTTAATTATAGTGGTTCATCAAACATGTTAATGAGAAACTTAACTACCCTTAGACGATTAGTAGAGAACTGAGATGCATAACTCCAATGTTATATTAGAGATGAT
>ML791768.1:269402-293809 GCA_009831015.1 Picea engelmannii | reverse complement strand
AACAACGGTCCTTGAGCATTGCATCAATGATCCATATATAATCTTATCTAGATCGTGCAAGGGATGGATGGCTAACTAAATCAACTTGATGCACGTGCTTCAAATTCATGGTTCTTCATTTTAAATGTTCTATTGGATGATAGATCCAAGTCTGCATTACCCATCTTAGAAGCAAAAATAACACGTTGATTGGAAACTTTGCATTAATTTCTGCATCTGGTCCAACAACTTTGGTTTGCCATAGTGTGCGATTTGATTAGCAAAATGTAATAAGAGAGGTGACATCCAATGGCGAACAATATCCACCCTGTACATATCCACCCTGTACATGCTGCGACAATATCCATTCTGGTACACAGCATTGAGTGCTGCTACCAGTAGTATATAGACCATCACATCAATGCATATAAACTGTCAGATTGAATTGCTTTTAATCTTAGACATATATACCACCAGCCATAGCATCCATAGCATTGATAGCATAGAATGGTGCGTAGCAGGTGGATATTGGCCGCAGACATCCAACAACCCAAATTGTTGCTCTTGGTACATATTGTACAAAGATGAAGTGATATGTACATGTTCAGTTAAAAAGAGAAAATTAACCAGCGTAGTGTTAATTCATTAGTGTGGTCAACGAACGGTTGAGCCGTCCACCTGGGTTCATTCTTGTTGTGATGTGCCCCACTCAATTATGTTAAAGAGGGATGGCGCTGGATGCCAGTGCCCAATGAATTTGGCAAGATAGATAAACCCCATAGCAACCATCTAAGCTGAAGCAAGTTGTCTTGTGCTGCGCAGCCCCTCGAGGCATGTTTCTCATCCAATTAATGATTATAAAATGAATGTCATTGCAATTTTTTCAAGTTTCTCATAACTTCTCGCTAAAAAATTGAATAATTAAAAGATAAATACTATTAAAATCTCGTTGTTAGAGTAAGTTCAATGTAATGGAAGTGCTGCACAGTAAATAAATATAGATAAAACGATTTCAAAGTGAATGGGTATTTTAAGGATTAGGGATTTGTTTTAGTTTTTAAAATATGGTATAATTTCTACAATGAATGTAATATTTTTATAATAATTTTAATTTTTCAATTAATTTTAAAGTCAAGTTTATTTGGATGTGATTTGAAATGGATATATATATAAGAAAAACTAGAGCTATAATTTTCTTGAGCAATTTTGGGGATTATTTTGGGCTTTCAACAACATTTTTAGTGGCTCATCCAAAGTTTTACAAGATTTTAACGATCAAACATGTGGAGCTAGCCACATGGTTTTCCAAGAAGATTCTAGAGGATTTGAAACCTTAAGTAAGACTGGTTCCAAAACCCTAACCTTAACAATTAAGAGGGGGAGTTTTATAACCTTGGCCACAAGAGGAGAAGGGGTTTTGTTCATATTGCAATAGTATTATRCTCTATAATAGAATGGTTGCAAAGGAGAGACATAATAGAGTGGTTGCAAAGGAGAGACATAATAGAGTGGGGTAGAGGAAGAAGACAACCTTGTAGAAGTTTGTATTAGACCACATTTGTTTACTCCATAGTGATTTAGTTTTCTATGTACTTGCATTGTAATCCCCAAGAATAATGAGGGTTTGATATATGTATTTTCAGGAATAATACAAGGCACAATCAAGTAAGGCACAATCGTTTATTTCTAGCTGGAATTTTCCCCTCGTAGGTTTCTCTAGTGTAAATCACGTGCCCATAGTATTCTTGGGAGTGTTTTTACTACTTTAGTACTATTGTTGTCTCTCAATTAGTTTAAAGAATACAAATGATATGATTTTTTGATACTATTAAAATCTTAAACATAAGTATAACCCCTTAGTATTTTCCACAACGATATTAAAATTTATTGTGAGAATTTTCCATTGTAATATCCAAGGATATTTATAGATTAGAGTGCAATTTATGCTTACTAGACTTGGAATGCCTGAATCAATGAGAGAATTGCACCTCGCGGATCTAGAGATCAACACAAGACAAAGATACACCATCAAGCCTCAAGAATGGAAAATCAACATGGAAATATACATGACAATGAATCAAAGGTGAATCACAAATCTCCAACATTTCCTAGAGTATCGTAATGTTGATGTCAACACTTTAGAACCCTAAAGAAAAAATAAAAAGAGAGCCAAGGAGAGAAAAAGGGAGCTCCAACGACCAATATTTTTAGAATATTTTCAAAGTAGAAGCTAAAGTGGATGTCAAGCCCCATGAAGGTGAGGTTGATGGTGTTAAATTGAATTATTGGTTGCAACAAATTGAAGTTTATTTTACTATCCATAATGTAGGTGAAGAGCAAAAAATAACATTTGGGGAACTAAAGTTAAAAGGACATGCCCAAAATTGGTGGGAAATTTATATAGAGACACTTACAATGGATAATGACCCATTAATAGCTAAGTGGCACGTATTTAAAGACCTTCTCAAGTCCCTCTTTTCTCTCCTTGGGTACTGTTATCCCCTATCCTAGGGATAACTAAAGAGATTATGTCTCGAGGCCCACAAGTCCTAGACATGGAATACCGAGAGCTAGACGACTTGAGCTTGGCCTTGGAGGGCCCATCTTTTCTTCAGTGCATCCTATCCATCAACAACAACAACATCCATCCCACTTGCCTAGTCCTGAAGTAACAATGGGTCTTGCGCCATGAGGTAATGAGTCTGGGTATCATGGTATGTGTCACTTTGATTTTCGAAGTATCTGAATATGTTGCACCGAACTCTCTTTTATTTCGTAACGTTTGCTTGGAAATTATGCTCTTTAATTTGTTCATACCTGGGGGGGGTGACATAATTCCCTAATAATCTGGTTCCTTTTAGGATGAGTTGCCACTGGGTGGGTCTATGAAAGGTCGTCATCCATTCCTTCCATACTTACCATTTTTCACCAGTATCCCTCTCATTTCCCCCTACATTGGTTTGGGGATTGGGTTTGCCACACTAGGAAGGGTTGTACCTTGCCTTGTGGGGAGAAGGGGCTAAAGGCCCAGAGGGTAAAAGTAGATGGCAAGAGTTAAAATCCAAAATAAAACCTTTGAGATGCTTCACCCAGGGATTCCCGAGAAAGAAATGAAAGGCTTCTCAGTAAGAAAATGGGACTTGTAAGATAAAATAAAACTCAAGGTATAGTTGGTGGATGGGAGGTCTTATCATGAGCCTACTTATTAGGTCCATGGGCATGTAGCGGTATGACACTACCATCTATCTGGTCACCAACTAGGGTAGTGGCATATCCAAGAGAAAAGGGGTCTCTTAACGAGCCAACCTTCTCATTTTCGTGAAGTGTTTGTGGGTAACACTGTCACCACTGGTCACCACGCCAGGACAATGTCCCCCAACTATTGTCTTGAAAAGAACAAACAATAAGACATAATAAAAGGCGTTGAATGGGCTAGGAAACAATGGCATCCATGACAAGGTGCAACTCGCCCTTTACAGAGGCACCCACAAGAAAGATCTACATTTCCATGTTATCACTGCACCTTATGCCCAAACATCCCCCCTACACCATTTCACACACACATGACCTAGATTGATCTTCACCTAGGAAACACCCCAAACTTGAGGAGGATTAGCCCAATAGGACATCCCGAGACCCTCTCCAAACCTGACTTGTTAAACTGCATAATGTCTTTGAGCATTTGTCTGGGTAAAGGGGGGTTTGATGCACATGTTTGGGTAATTTGATTATTGGATGTGATTTACATTGCTATGATCCTTGTGACTTATGAGCCCATGGAGGGCGTACTTCTTGTTGTTGTAGGACCATGCTTGATGGACAGGTACATATGGGGAGATGATTAGCTCGGACCTCCATGGGGTTGAAATCCTAGCAGATGGATGTTGTGACCCCAACCAGGGGTAGAGAGACACCAGAGGATGGCACCAGGAAGGAAGAAGGGCATTTCCTCCGAGACACTCTGGCAGGCCTAGACCTAGGGGGGTCTTGCCCTTCCACCATGACATTTGGCCCTTGAAGGCCCCTGACGTCATCATGTTGACCCTTGACGTCATCCAATTAGGGTTTGTCATTTATGAGGACAAATTGGTGTTAGTTGGCATGTGTGGTAGCATTTGAGGCCTCTGGAGGCCAAACGTTTTTCATTTGAGGCCTAACATTCCAAGCTAGGGGTCTAACGTCACCCTAGAGGGGCATGACNAATTAGGGTTTGTCATTTATGAGGACAAATTGGTGTTAGTTGGCATGTGTGGTAGCATTTGAGGCCTCTGGAGGCCAAACGTTTTTCATTTGAGGCCTAACATTCCAAGCTAGGGGTCTAACGTCACCCTAGAGGGGCATGACGTCATTCCTAAGGTGAAATTAGGGTTTTAATATTGATTTTATGTAAAAACTGGATTTTTTTATGTAAATTGGCCATGTCGGCTAATTAAAGGTCATTGATATTGTATAAATAAGAGATAAAACTCTCATATTTTTTTATAATTCACATATCACACAAGTGAGGTCTGAAATTCGGCTCCCTTAGGGTTTATTGGTTGAAATTAAGTGGTGCACAATTCTTGGAGGAGGCTTATCTTGGTGTTTTTTGGCATTTTCTTAGTGGAAAGCCTTCAACTAGAGTATTTGCAAGATTATTCTTGGTGAATGTAAGTGAATTTTTGCAATTCTTCTTTCCTTTGAATGGTTATAGTATTTTTACTTTTCATTTTACTAAGATTATGAAATTGCTAGCTTAAAATCCTACGAGATCAAGCACATGTTATTGTCCTTGTCTCAATAGCTTTTCACCTTCTAGATTTTGCTAGAAAACCTACCCTTTGAAGCATGTGTTAGAGCCCTACCCGTTGAAATAATGTAACTGCAAAGTGTATTCTAATTATTATTGTGGTATTATTCATTAGATCAATCCCCTATTGCGGATTGATCATGTCGGCTATTGTAAAAGACCAAATCCCCTTTTGCAGATTGGTCAAAACATAATTGTAATAGGCAGAATAAGAAGTCTACCCCATAATATATTAAAGAGGCCCCAGAATATATTAAAGGTGGTTATAACCACCCAGAAGAAGAAGTTGGCCATGCCCATGAAGAGACACTTCCACACATGCCAGAGTTGTATAAATAAGGAGGCTAGCGCCTCACTTAGACACACTCACTTGTTCATTGAGAGACAATTTTTCGGTGTTGCAGTTGGAGAGAGAGAGAGAGAGAGAGAGAGAGAGAGAGAGAGAGAGAGAGAGGCACATTCTTGGGAGAGGACTTTCTGTATTTGTTTGAGTTATCTTTTGGCATTGTATTGACTATCTATAATAAGGAAGTTTTGCTGGGTTTTCTCCCTCATGAGGGTTTCCTAGGATAAATGACGTGTCTCTTGTGATTGTGTATTTCTTAGTGATCCTATTTTATGCTATTGTTATCTAGTGAAATGCAAAGAACTCTAATAATATCTTAAACCTTAACATGGTATCATAGCTAAGCTGAAGAGAGCATATTTCACAAGAGAAAAACGCCACTGTTGCCGTACATGCAAATTAGGGCTTTTTGTTGATGAAGTATTTCAACCCCAAAACCATCTAGAAAAGTGTGCCCCCTCAAGGATCACTTTGGCATCCTCAACACAACTTTTCAGTGGCTAGATCTCTTGGAAAGTGAAACCCTAGTTTCAAAAAGTACCAGAAGTACCAGAAAACCAGAGTACTAGAAGTACCAGAGTACCAGAGGTACCAGAAAACTAGAAGCACTAGTCCAGAAATCCGCAGATCAAGTTTGGAGGGGTAAAAGTTGGATTTTCTCAGATCCAAACACACCAGGCTACTCGCCTTAGGAAAGCACACTTCCTTGTAAGTTCATAATTTGATTTTGAGCATTTTCATTTTTTTGGACATTTTCCTAGCTCCAGGTAAAATATGTCTGCAAGCACTAAACTTGTTGACAAGTTGGAAGGTGTGGAAAACTTCCGTGCCTGGAAGTATAGGATTGGTCTCATTCTTGAAGAGAATGCCCTAGCAAGATTCGTCAAAGAAGAAGTATTAGAACCCGACGATGCTGTAGACAAAGAAAAGCATCAAAATGACACGATCAGGGCCAAAAGAATCATTGCAGATTCAATCAAAGATCACTTGATCCCTTATGTGTGATCAAAGAAGACTCCGAAAGAAATGTTTGATGCCCTAAGAAGACTATATGAAGGAAAGAACATAAACCATAAGATGAATCTAAGAACTCAGCTCAAGAATACAAGGATGCAGAGAGGAGAATCAATCCAAGAATATTTTTCCAGAATATCCCAATTCAAAGAACAACTAGAAGCGATCGTAGATGCTATAGACGAAGACAAACTTATAATGACGACCCTTAATGGTCTCACAAGACCTTGGATGCATTCATCCAAACGATTTGTGTCAGAATGAAGAAACTAAAATTTGATGGTCTATGGGAAGAATGCATTCAAGAAGAAACAAGAGTAGCTAACCATGAGGCTTTACTAGCAAGAGATGAAGATCAAGCCCTAGCTACTCACACCAAATGAGGAAGAAATAAGTCTTACTTCCAGAAATAAACTCATAAAGAGTCTCACCCCCAAAACAAATTCAGTCATAAAGAATCTCATCCAAAGAGATTTTAGAAGAAAGGACAACAAAAGGAACGAGATTTCTCATCTGTCCAATGCTACCATTGTGATAAGATGGGACATATTGCGAGATATTGTCCAACAAGACGAGAATAATACAAGAGGAAAAATAAGAGCCACCATGCCCATACAGTTGAAGATGAAGAGCCACTCACAAAGATGTTAAGATAACAAATTAAAGACTATGTCTTAATCTTCGCCCTCTCAGGATCGGTAACTCCTAGAGAGGACACTTGGCTCATTGAATGTGGTGCCTCCAAGAACATGACATGACAAAGAGATATTCTCTCTTGCATTTCAGAAAAGAAGTTTTCTCAGAAAGTGACACTTGGAGATGATTACCAATACCCTATCAAGGGAGTGGGAGAATCAAACTACAAACTTAACTCAGGGAACTCAATGAAGATGAAGGATGTACTCTATGTACCAGGTTTGACAAAGAACCTACTCTCCATATCAGCTTTAGAAAAGAAAGGCTTCAAAGTTGCCTTTATAGATGGAGAAGTTCTTATGTGGGCTAAAGGAGAAACCTTGAAAGAAGCAATTGTCATTGGAAAAGAAGAAGGTGGCTTGTATAAGCTAAAGGGTCACTCATAAGCTGCCATGACCCACGCTATTGAGAATCCATGTGAACTTTGGCATAGAAGATTAGCCCACATCAACTACAAGGCGCTACCATACGTATGCAAAGCAGTCACAGGTCTACTAGAACTCAAGGTTGACCATGAAGGCATGTGCAATGGATGTGCACAAGGGGAGAACATCAAGAACCCTTTTCCGAAGAGACAACAAAGCAAGAGTCCTAGAACTCATTCATTCAGATGTGTGTGGCCCAATGCCATCATCCTCCATCAATGGGTATGTATACTATGTATCTTTTATTGATGATTGTTCTCATAAGACCTGGGTGTACTTTTTGAAATCAAAAGATAAAGTGTTCAATAAATTCAAGGAATTCAAAGCCTTGATAGAGAATCTTTCCAAAAGAAAGATCAAGATACTCAGGTCAGATAATGGAGGAGAATACACCTCAAAAGAGTTTGTGAACTTCTGCAAAGATGTTGGGATCAAAAGGGAGCTCACCACTCCCTACAATCCTCAACAAAACGGTGTAGCAGAAAGAAAGAACATAACGATAATGGAAGCAGTGAAGACGATGATCCATGATCAATATCTTCCTATGTGCTTATGGGAAGAAGCATCAATGACAACCGTATATGTGCAAAACCAATTGTCCCATAGTGCACTTGGGTTCAAGACCCCGGAAGAGATGTTTAACGGAAAGAAGCTAGAGGTAAGCCATCTCAAAATATTTGGCTGTCCAGTATTTATACATATTCCGAAAGAGAAGAGAAACAAGTTGGAACCCTCAGGAAATAAAGAATATTTATGAGATACTGTGAGGTCTCCAAGGCCTTCAAGATTTATATACCAGGTCACCATCACATTGAGATCAACAGGCATGTGACCTCTGATGAATATGCAGTGCTCAAGAAATCGGGAAGATGCCATCTTGAATAAGTATATGAAGAGGAACCTGTAGCTCCCAGAGTTGCAGAATCAGTGAGGGAGGTTCCCAGAGCTGCAGAACCAGTGAGGGAAGTCATAAATTCCCCTGATGAGGAAATTCTAGAAGATCATGACATAGTAGAATTTCAAGAACCTCCTCAGGTGACGATCTCCCATATGAAAAAGCCAGCTTGGGCTAGAGATCTTATCCAAGATGGAGAGAAGTATGGTGTTCATGAAGGAACCACGAGACAGGTGAAGAGACCTAAGTCATTCTCCAGTTATATGGCTTTGATGCGTGATCTCCTAGAGAAGGAGCCTACCTACTTTGAAGAAGCCATTCGGAAGAAAGAATAGGCAGATGCCATGACAAAGGAATACCAATCCATAATAAAGAATGATGTATGGGAAATAGTTCCTAGACTGAAGAGTAAGGATGTGGTATCTTCCAAATGGCTCTTCAAAATAAAACATGTTGTTGATGGAAGTATTGAGAAGTATAAAACAAGATTTGTCACTCGTGGCTTTTCTCAAAAGGAAGGCAATGACTATGAAGAGACATTCACTCTTGTAGCCAGATACACTCCGATCAGAACCATCATAGCCCTTGCAACTAAGATGAAGTGGAAGTTGCACCAGATGGATGTAAAGACAAATTTCCTAAATGGTGTCATTGAAGAAGAAGTGTATATAGAGAAACCTCAAGGATTTGAAGTTGAAGACATGAAGACTCATGTTTGCAAGTTGAAGAAGGCTCTATACGGATTGAAGCAAGCTCCTAGAGCTTGGTATGGCAGGATAGACAGTTTTTTGATGAGCTTGGGCTTTACCAAGAGTAAAGTTGATTCTAACCTCTACTTCAAGGTTATGAACAATGAGCCGGTGATATTGTTGTTGTATGTGGATGGATTATTCTTAATTGGAGAAGAAAATCTCATCACCGAATGTAAGAAGAAGCTCGCTTCAGAATTTGAGATGAAATACCTTGGCCTAATGCATTATTTCTTAGGTCTTGAGGTATGGAAGAGCCTGGAGAGAATATTCCTTAACCAAGGGAAGTATGCAGTCGAAATCCTGAAGAGATTCAACATGTTGGAGTGCAAGTCCATGAATACACCCATGGAAGCGAAGCTGAAGCTACTGGCCGACACTTCATCAGAATTGATTGATGCCACGTTGTATAGACAGATCATTGGATCGCTGATGTACCTGACGAACATCAGACCGGATATTTGTTTTTCCATGAACACCTTGAGTTAGTTTCTGGTAGAACCTAGACATGTTCACCTAGTTGCTGCAAAACATGTGATGAGGTACCTTAAGGGTACATTAGATTGTGGTCTCAACTATGATGGAGATCATGATTTCACACTGAGTGGGTACACTGATTCAGAGTGGGATGGACGTGTCTCTGACAGGAAGAGCACTTCAGGATGTTTTAGTTTGGGATCAGCCATGATCTCATGGCAGAGTAGGAAGCAATCCAACATTGCTCTCAGTACAACGAAAGAAAAATACATTGTTGCGTGTTCTGCCAATTGCGAAGCTATATGGCTTCGTAAGTTATTGACTGATCTATTCGACCTAGAGATGGAAGCAACCACGATCCTATGTGACAAATAGAGCTGCATAAAGATGACAAAGAATCCTATATTTCATGACAAGTCTAAGCACATAGAGATCCGATATCATTACATCCGTGACATGGTGTAGAGAGGAATCATAAATCTCCAATATGTTAACACAGATGAACATGTTGCCGATGTGTTGACCAAGCCTCTATCTCATGTAAAGTTTGAGCACTTTCGAGATAAGCTTGGTATAGTCCGAACAGACCTCCCTCGAAAGGGGGAGTAGTGTTGTGTTGAGATATGCCAGTCTAGCATTGTGCTTCCAACTTAATTGTTGTGATGTAAGCCAGTCTAGTACTGTGATTCCAGCTTAATCACTGTGGAGAGATATGCGTAGTACTGTTCTTCCAGCTTAATTGCTGTGATGTAAAGGCAGTCTAGATTGCTGTGTTGAGATATGCATAGTACTGTGCTTCCAACTTAATTGCTGTGACGTAAAGCCAGTCTAGATTGTTGTGTTGAGATGTGCCTAGTACTGTGCTTCTAGCTTAATTGCTGTGACGTAAAGCCAGTCTAGTACCGTGCTTACAGATTAATTGTTGTGACGTAAAGCCATCCTAGTATTGTGCTTCCAGCTTAATTGTTGTGACGTAAAGCCAATCTAGTACCGTGCTTCCAGCTTAATTGTTGTGACGTAAAGACAACCTAGTAATGTGCTTCCAGCTTAATTGTTGTGACGTAAAGCCAGTCTAGTATTGTGATTCCAGCTTAATTGTTGTGTAGTGTGCTAGCCTCGTGCTGTGATGATGAGCCAACCTCGTGCTGTGATGATGAGACCAACCTCGTGTTGTGATGATGATGTATTAGTTTTATACTAATCAATATTGATGCAGATGATGATTTCATTCCACTGAGAATGACGATGCTGCCGATGAGAAAAAACTTTCGATGATTTATAGATACATCAGTCAGTGTTCCAAGATGATGTTGATGATGCTGTCCTCTCTCTCACCTGATGTTGTTGTAGAATACCCTTCTTCTTAAGGGGCAGTGTTGAAATAATGTAACTGCAAAGTGTATTCTAATTATTATTGTGGTATTATTCATTAGATCAATCCCCTATTGTAGATTGATCATGTCGGCTATTGTAAAAGACCAAATCCCCTTTTGCAGATTGGTCAAAACATAATTGTAATAGGCAGAATAAGAAGTCGGCCCCAGAATATATTAAAGAGGCCCCATAATATATTAAAGGTGGTTATAACCACCCAGAAGAAGTCGGCCCTGCTAGTGAAGAGACACTTCCACACGTGCCAGAGTTGTATAAATAAGGAGGCTAGCGCCTCACTTAGACACACACTCACTTGTTCATTGAGAGACAAGTTTCAGAGCTGCAGTTGGAGAAGAGAGAGAGAGAGAGATAGGCACATTCTTGGGAGAGGAATTTCTGTATTTGTTTGAGTTATCTCTTGGCATTGTATTGACTATCTATAATAAAGAAGTTTTACTGGGTTTTCTCCCCCATGAGGGTTTCTCAGGATAAATGATGTGTCTCTTGTGATTCTGTATTTCTCAATGATCCTATCTTATGCTATTGTTATCTAGTGAAATGCAAAGAACTCTAATAATAGCTTAAACCTTAACACTACCATTGTAGCACTCTAGCATTATTTGCTTCATCAAGCCTTTATTTACTTCAAGCTTGAGCTAAAGAAGAAGGAAAACCGCTAGGGCCTAGGGTTACCTACTTCCTAGTAGTTGTTTTCTTTCTAGGGTTTGTTGATTGAGGCCTTGGGTTACCAACACCTCAACCATCATCCCTCTTGTCCTTAGTTCACACACTATCATTTATTTCCTTAAAGATTGCTGCTGCAAAAAAGTGACTCCATTAGCCCTAAAGACATTGATCTAGACCTTATACTTGATTGATTGATGAGCACAACTCTTAAAACCTATACCTCAAGCTATTTACTAACCCTTCCTAACCCTAGATTAGATCAATCTACTAACATTCTTGTTGTTGTTACAAAAGTAAGCTACAACCAATTATTATAGCAATAAAAGCTCTTAAAAGCAATTACTAAAGTTGATTTTTACATTACCTCATTAGCTTCTGACAAGTGCTAGCATATTGCTATTGTTAGATTATCATTTTGGGCCATTTTGAAGCTTATGTAAGGCATTGATTGTGAAGCCATCATCATATATACATTCTTGTTATAGATTTTTGTTTGCTTCATCTTATATCAACTTATTGCTTTCATTGACAAGTCAAAGGTTTTATGAAGCACTAACAACAATTGTACTTGCAAAAATAGTGTTTTTCTTGTTGTCTTGTTCTGGGCAGGTACACTTAAGCATATCATTGCTTCATTCTATTAAACCTTTGAGACTTTTTGATTGATGTGACTTGTGAGAGGGGATAATTTTTCTTGATACTTCAACCTTTTCCTTTTCAAACCCCCCGGTCACCGGGGACGTCTCCCTTGGGATTTCACCCCTAAATAGAAAGATGTGTCTTATTAAGGTGACAATGATAGGACAACCCCCTGTTACGACAATTTTTCCTCCACTTTCCTTTCCCTTTTGGACAAGTATAAATTGCACAATAACATTTTGGCGTCACTGCCAGGGAACAATGAGTCAATATTCCTCAACGACACTTTTTTGGTAAGCCTTACTTTCAAAACCTTTATCTTACAAAGCTTACCTGACGACTCCACTGAGGGTAATCCCCTATTTTCCCTTTAATGATCCCTAGAAGGATTATCTGGCAACTCCACTAATGACAAAGCCAACCATGGCTTCTCAATGGCACTCAGGTAATTTCAAACCCTTAGACATGAGTAAAATTTCAGGTTACCCTCGACAAATGCCTTCGAGGTATAAAAAATGGCTCCCTATATTCATTGGTAATGATGGGGTTATAGGCGAAGATCACATGGATAATTTTTGGGCTTTCTTTCAACTCCACCCTATCAGTGATGATGCTGAAGATTTGGTGATGAAACTTTTCTTTGCCACTCATGGAAATGCTAAGAAATGGTATGACGGTCTCCCTGATGCCAACATTACATATATGGACCAACTAGAAGAAACCTTTCTCAAAAGAAGGAATATTAAAATAGAAGATATCCACATGCTGATTAAAAGACTTGAACACTTGAAACAAACTTAGAACGAGACTGTCATGGAATTCACTACCAGGTTTGAGAATTTGCTACACGAGATTCCTAGAAGCCATCACCCTAAAGACAAGTACCTCGTTGATCTCTATACTAATGAACTCTCAGTGCATTTAGGGTTTCTCCTCAGTAAAAGGAGGCCAAGAACAATTGAAGAAGATTATCACATGACTATACAAATCGAGGCAAATATCTCCTTGTTCAAGGGAGAACACCTCTTTACTCCATAAACTAAAGTTGATGACCCCAAAGATGCCCCAGATGCTCTTAGTATGGAAAGACTAGTCTCCTTTCAAATCCTTGTTATTAAATTCCAGGAAAGAAGAGAACAATTCATCGACCAACAAGAAGTTGAGGAGAAGGATCCTAATGAGGTTTTCCAATCCCATGAGGAAGAGCAAGAAATTACTCATTCTTCTACCGAGGATAATGAAGACATGGTTGAAGAGAGAGATCCTGAAGATATCAAACACGATGATGAAGTATTGATGTGTGCTCCTCCCTCTGATGAAGCCATCCAAGAGCCTATTCCTTCTACACAAGAAGAAGAGGACGATGTTAGTCACTTTCCTTTTCAAGTTTTTGATGACACCTTATTCTATGATTTAGAGGGGGAAGAAGAAAAGGAATCCTTGGACAAAACATATCCTCCTTATTATGAAGTTAAATATGTAGAGACAAGTTATGAGGATGAGACAATGGTGCATGCTCTTCCATTTAATGAAGTTATCCGAGTCCTCAAAGCTCTTGCACAATAAGAAGTAAACACGGTGAGTTATTTTCCTTTCCAAGAGTATGATGATGCTTTATTTTATGATTTGGAAAGTGAAAAAGTGTTAGAGGAGCCCTTGGATGTTTTAGGCCCTTCATGTTATGATAAAGACGATGAATTTGTTAATAATATTGATGAATTCATACATGTTGGAAAGCATAAATGGGATGTGATTGGATATGATGGGGATCCCATTTACGATATTGAGGGTCATTTCCAAAAGTTGCCTTTATAACTATCATATAAGGTTACTAGTAATTTTGACATTTGGCAACAAGGAGATGATATGATTACAAACCTTTTGCAGACACCCAAGGATGACCTGGTGCTATGTTCTCCTAATGATTTTCGGTCATACCCTGAGGATTTTGATGAATATTCCTTTGAGCACTTGTATTTATTCCATGAAGAAGATTATCAATCACCGTTGTGCTCAGATATTGATAAAGGTGTGGACATTGCTTTCCCGGAGAAGGATCCTTGTGACAATGTTTTCCGGCTCCCTTTGACTATGTTATCTTGTTATGTCACTAAAGATGTAGTTGGGAAGCATGTCCTTTGTCTTAAGTTTTCTATGAGGCAAAGCCTACATTTAGAATTCAAGGGTAGGTTGAATACCTTAAAAAGAATTTTATTATCTCAGTCTTTCATCCTTCCCTTAAATTGTAATTCATCCTCTAGGTTCTTATTGGTCTCTTCCCAAACCTTAGGATGTGAAGATGTCCAAGGTAGCCAAGCTTCAGACTCTTTGGGTTGGTCTTTTGAACCTTTGATTTTTCACGATCCCTTTCAGAGATGGATTGAGCACTTTCCTAAAGGTGTGAATTGGCATAATTTTGTCCCTCCCTGCCACCTCCATGAGCTAGACTTTACGATTTCCGATGATACAATACATTTTCTAACTCGTGTTATTTTTTGCTTGACTTATCATTGTTCTGGTTTATGATGAAGCACATAACCAGGTATTATGAGACATTTCTAGGATGGTTTCACTGGCTATTTGACTACACCTATCATTCAACCAACATGTAAGTAAAGGTAAGTTAGGTAGGCATTTACATTCATTGTATATACCATCTGCATATCATGCTAGAGTAGTATAGTTGTAGTTTCATTTTCATATATATATATGTTTTCTTACTTTATTCCATTATATCATATATGAGCGAGGGGTGATATCACCACCTTGAAGATTACTAATTCATTTTGTTGAGATCTAGCAGATACAGGTCATGCCAGAAATGTTGAGGTTCTCATGTGCTCTACGGTGAGCACATGTCCCCTAGTTGGAGCCATATGTTATCCCCTATCCTAGGGATAACTAAGGAGATTATGTCTCGAGGCCCACAGGTCCTAGACATGGAGTATCGAGAGCCAGACAACTTGAGATTGGCCCCCGAGGGACCATCTTTTCTTCAGTGCATCATATCCATCAGCAACAACAACATCCATCTCACCTGCCTGGTTCTGAAGTAGCAGTGGCTCTTGCTCCACGAGGTAATGAGTTCAGGTATCATGGTATGTGTCACTCTGATTTTCGAAGTATCTGAATATGTTGCACTGAAATCTCCTTTATTTCGTAACATTTTCTTGGAAATTATGCTCTTTAACTTGTTCATACCTGGGGGGGGTGACAAAATGCCCTAGTAAGATGGTTCCCTTTAGGATGAGTTGTCGTTGGGTGGGTCTATGAAAGGTCATCGTCCATTCCTTCCATACTTACCATTTTTCACCATTATTCCTCTCATCTTCCCCTACCATGGTTTGGGGATTGGGTTTGCCACACTAGGAAGGGTTGTACCTTGCCTTGTGGGAAGAAGGGGCTAAAGGCCCAGAGGGAAAGAGTAGCTAGAAAGAGTTAAAAGCCAAAATAAAACCTTTGAGATGCTTCACCCAGGGATTCCTGAGAAAGAAATAAAAGGCTTCTCAGTAAGAAAATGGGACCCATAAGATAAAATAAAACTCAAGGTCTCGTTGGTGGATGGGTGGTCTCATCATGAGTCGGCTTATTAGGTCCATGGGCATGTAGCGGTATGACACTACCATCTATTTGGTCACCAAACCAAGGTAGTGGCTCTTGGTGGCATAGCCAAGAGAAAGGGGGTCTCATCACGATCCATCCTTCTAATTTCCTTGAAGTGCTTGTGGGTAATGTTGTCACCACTGGTCACCACGCCACGACAATGTCCCCCAACTATTCTCTTGAAAATAAAAAGCAATAAGATAAAGAATAAAATGCATTGAATGGGCTAGGAAACAATGACATCCATGACAAGGTGCAACTCAACCTCTATAGAGGAACCCACATGCAAGATCTACATTTCCCTGTTATCACTTCACCCTGTGCCCAAACATTCCCCCTGCACCATTTCACACACTCACATGACCTAGATTGGTCTTCACCTGGGAAACACCCAAAAATTGAGGAGGATTAGCCTAATAGGACATCCTGAGACCCTGTCCAACCCTGACTTATTAAGCTGCATAACGTCTTTGAGCATTTGTCTGGTTAAAGGGGGGTTTGATGCACATGTTTGGGTAATTTGATTATTGGATGTGATTGACATTTCTATGATCCCTGTGACTTATGATCCCATGAAGGGCATACTTGTTGTTGCAGGACCATGCCAGGTGGATAGGTACATATGGGGAGATGATTAGCTCAGACCTCCATGGGGCTAAAAGCCCCAAAAATGGATGTTGTGACCCCAACCATGGGTAGAGAGACACCAGAGGATGGCACCGGGAAGGAAGAAGGACGTTTTCCCTGAGACACTCTGGCAAGCCTAGATCCAGGGGGGTCTTGACTTTCCACCATGACATTTGGCCCTTGAAGTCCCCTGACATCATCATGTTGACCCTTGATGTCATCCAGTTAGGGTTTGGCATTTATGAGGATGAATTAGTGCCAGTTGGCATGTGTGGCAACATTTGAGGCCTCTAGAGGCCCAACGTTTTGCATTCGATTCCTAACGTTCCAAGCAAGGGGTCTAACATCACCCTAGAGGGGCATGACATCATCCCTAAAGTGAAATTAGGGTTTTAAATATTGATTTTATGTAAAAACTAGATTTTTGATGTAAATTGGCCATGCCGACCTTTTATGACCTAAAAATTAATTAAAGGTCATTGATATTGTATAAATAAGAGATAAAAATCTCATATTTTTTCATAATTCACACATCACACAAGTGAGGTCTGAAATTCGGCTCCCTTAGGGTTTATTGGCTGAAATTAAGTGGTGCACGACTCTTGGAGGAGGCTTATCTTGGTGTTTTTTGGCATTTTCTTGGTGGAATGTCTTCAACTAGAGTATTTGCAAGATTATTCTTGGTGAATGTAAGTGAATTTATGCAATTCTTATTTCCTTTGAATGGTTATAGTATGTTTACTTTTCATTTTACTAATATTATGAAATTGCTAGCTTAAAACCCTGGGAGATCAAGCACACGCTATTGTGCTTGTTTCAATATCTTTTCACCTACTAGATTTTGCTAGAAAACCTACCCTTTGAAGTATGTGTTAGAGCCTACCATTATAGTACTCTAACATCATTTTCTTCATCAAGCCTTTATTTACTTCAAGCTTGAGTTAAAGAAGAAGGAAAACTGCTAGGGCCTAGAGTTACCTACTTCTTAGTAGCCATTTTCTTTCTAGGGTTTGTTGATTGAGGCCTTGGGTTACCAACACCTCAACCATCATCCCTCTTGTCCTTAGTTCACACACTATCATTTATTTCCTTCAAGATTGTTGCTGCAAAAAAGTGACTCCATTAGCCCTAAATACATTGATCTAGACCTTATACTTGATTGATTGATGAGCACAACCCTTATAAACTATACCTCAAGCTATTTACTAACCCTAGATTAGATTAATCTACTAACATTTTTGTTGGTGTTACAAAAGTAATCTACAACCAATTATTACAACAATAAAAGCTCTTAAAAACAATTACTAAAGTTGATTTTTACATTTCCTCATTAGCTTCTGACAAGTGCTAGCATATTGCTATTGTTAGATTATCATTTTGGGTCATTTTGAAGCTTATTTAAGGCATTTCTTGTGAATCCATCATCATATATACATTGTTGTTATATATTTCTGTTTGCTTCATCTTATATCAACTTATTGCTTTCATTGACAAGTCGAAGGTTTTATAAAGCACTAACATCAATTGTACTTGCAAAAATAGTGTTTTTCTTGTTGTCTTGTTCTGGGCAGGTACACTTAAGCATATCATTGCTTCATTCTGTTAAACCTTTGGAACTTTTTGATCGGTGTGACTTGTGAGAGGAGGTAACTTTTCTTGATACTTCAACCTTTTCCTTCTCAAACCCCCAAGTCACCTGGGATGTCTCCCCTGGGCTTTCACCCCTAAATAGAAATAGGTGTTTTATTAAGGTGACAGTGATAGGACAATCTCCTGTTATGCCAATTTTCCCTCCACTTGCCTTTCCCTTTTGGACAAGTACAAAATGCGCGATAATAGGTACAAAGAGGACCAAAGAATCTATTGGCACTACTATTGACAAAGGCAAAGACAATGTATATTAAGAGATTACTAAATTAAAAAAACAAACCATTTAGTCAAGAATCTCCCCCAAGAAATTGGTTGTAGTAATCAAGTATTTGGGTGGACTACGCATGATCCAGATGGATATTGGTGGCCACCCACCTATTCCAACTGGATCCTCATGTTCGTTTTTGTTCAACACGTCTTTTTGTACTGCTTTATAATTATGAGTTCTATACTTTTGGGGTTGTATGAAGCCTCACACATTCTCCAGGTGGATACGAGTGGCCTTTCACCTAATCCAACTAACCTATTTTGTATGTTTTCATGTCAGTACATCTTGTTGTACTTTCAGGGTTGTTTTGAGGCCCTAAACATTGTTTTTTTGACTCACGACATTCAGACTGTAGACAGAGTCAGAGTCTGACGACAAAATGTGTATTTCTTTGAAAGACCTTTCGAACAGGCTATCACGCGCCTAAAACAAAGGTCGTATGAAAACATTATGACCCAAGGAAGTTGAGGTACCAAATTACACTAACTTACCTATAGGGTCCACATGACTTTTGGTGTTTCGCCTTCTAGGGTTAGATTTTTGGATGTCTAGGGTTTTGTAATTCATGAGTAATATGAAAAGGGCCTATGGAGCCTCATTATAATCCATTCTTCTCAGACGGATGCACGTAGCAGCCACATCTCTTCTCAGAGATAGCTACCACCATTCGAACAAGTTTCGGTTCTGCAATTTTACAGTTTCAACCTATTTCATTATTTAATAGAAGATATTGTTCACTGAATATTTGTGTTATTCTTCCTATCTCTGTGTTTATGGTATTAAGTCTGTAATCGGTTTGTTCCACTCCTAAATCCGGATCAACACAGTTACTTAAGGAGACAACAAATGCACTTCAAGACCGTGTCCATTGATGAAGCATGCGTACAAGCACAATATCTCTAGATGGACGAGAATAAATGACAACCAAGTGGTTCAAAGTAGAGATGACCAGTAATGCTCTTCAAAGGAAGGAGGGAACAAGAAGTGGAAGGGAAAAGGTAATAACACCTCTGCCACTGCACATAAATGCAAGGACCCGAATAACCATTGTGGCCATTATAACATAGATGGTATGCCAACGATAAGTGTTGGGAGCTAGATATTGAGTTGCATCCAAAGAATTGTAACAAGGATTGATGTAAAGATAACGTGATAGGCATAGACTCAAGGAATCAAATAGAGAGTAGCTCGAATGTAGATGAAAATATTGTGTATATAATAGTGTAAAGGGAGGTGAACATGAGCATCTTCCATAACAATGAAGAGAAGGAGATGACAAAACTCTTCCATATAAAAATACAAGTCAACAAGACAAATATGAACGATCTATTTGACTCTTATTCAAAAGGATGTTAGAATATAGAAGATGGTGTGCTTGTTTTACCATGACGATACCCTCGTCACCCAACCATAGGCCGAAGCCACCCTTCGAGCACCTTAGCCTTGACTGAGAATTTCTCCGGAAGCAAACCCTAGGCTAGATAGCCAAACAAGGTGTAGCACATCTTCCTCCAAGGATAGCGCACCAACAATAGCTGATCAGATAGTCCAAACCCTAGCCAAGAGATAATCCAAGCCAACACCCAAACTACTAGCTACAGTAGCTGCACCCGCAGCTCTCCTCCACACATGCGCACCAATCTGGGAACTGCAGTGCGCACCAAACTGGGAACTGCAATTCTGAGATACTGTCAAATGAGAAATGACGCCCTGTATTTATGCTGGTTCTGCCGGATTTGTCCGGGATGACTTCTCCTTCTGGATACGTGTCTATTCAGTATATTATTATTATTTCTAGCCAACTTCTTCTCTTGGAGGCTAATAACCTAATAAAAATTATCTTCTTGAGCCGACAAGACTTCTAGGGTTATTAGCCAACTTATTGGGGTTTTCTCTTGCTTTCAGGAGTCTTCTATTCTCGTCAGGTTCACACGTGGAGGTAAATACCTCCCGCAGCTACCATAATATTAACACTCCCTCCTAGCTAGGGAGGTATTACAGGTAATGGTCTTGAGCACAAAAATATACCATTTACCCGGTAGCATCAATATAGTCGTCTAGACTATCTCATGACTAGATCATGAACATCACCATCACAATCAGCTGCATCATCTCTCAAAACCATACTTCATCTAAGTAATTAGACATGATGCTGGATAAGTCACTCACACCATAGAGTGATACAAGAGCCACTCTTATAATCTAGAGAAGTAAATGCTTTGAACCAATTTCCATTTGGAAAATCTCTGTTCATCATTCGTCTGGATGGTGATTATTTTCAATAAACTGCTAATAGTCTTCAAGGCAGTTAGAACAGAAATAGAACACAACTGTGTCTATCCATAGTAGTACATAACTACAATCCAGTGGTTCACTACCACACCAAGTAACACACAAGTACTTGATCAACAACGTATGGTTGCGAATAGTGGAACATATCCACCACAGTAGTCCTCATCTACTGTCATACAGTCTTCATAACAAACATCTGATAACAACCTGCATAGAAACAATGTTATGATATATATTAAATTATTTGGGCCAATATTTCACTCACATCTGTGAGCTCTGAAAGAATATCTACCTCACGAATAGTGGAACATATCCACCACAGTAGTCTATATCTACTGTCTTCATAACAAACATATGATAGCAACCTGCATAGAAACAATGTTTTGATATAAACTGATTTGTCTGGGCCAATCTTTCATTCACATCTGTGAGCTCTGAAAGAATATTTGCCTCAAGTAGTGGAACATATCCACCACAGTAGTATATCTCTACTATCTGGAGACAGGTAGTCTCCATAACAATCATCTGATGCCATCTTGCACAGAGAATATTGTTAAAAATAAACTGAATCATCTGGGCCAATCTTTCACTCACGTTTGTGAGATTTGAAAGAATATCTTCCCTCATCAACAATGGGATATCCGCCCTATTCTTCTCAAACAAGGAAAAATGATTGTTTCTGATTTCTGAACTTAGACCATTCCTCACCCTGGGCCATTCTTTCTACACTAATCAAAGTGCACCCTGGACAGAATGTACTAACCCTAAGGAATGCCTAGGTCTGGACCATTCCCCACCCTAGGCCATTCCTCCTACACTAATCAAAGTGCGCCCTGGAGAGAATGTATAAACCCTAAGGAAAGTCTGTCCTTGATTGTTGAGCCTGGACCATTCCTCCTACACTAATCAAAGTGCACCCTGGAGAGAATGTATAAACCCTAAGGAATGACTGTCCGAACCATTTCTTCTGTTAACCACAAGAGGAAAACACTGTCCTGCATCAACCTCCAAAACAGACCATTCCTCATGTTAACCACAATGAGAAATCCCTGTCCGGCAAGGCGGGCCAGTCTTCTTGAGTAACCCTCAAGAAGAGAGACTACCCTAGACCAATCCCCATGTTAACCACAATGGGAAGTCGATGTCTATGATACATCAACAATCAGACTACTTTCCATGTTAACCACAATGGAAAGTGACTGTCCGTCAGAAATCTCAATCCACTTTCCGAACATGAAAGCATCTGTCCAAGATGGACTATTTTTCAATGAATGTCTTCAATAATATTTTCAGTGCTCCCTCCTAACTTGGAGAGTCATTTCTTCCTTTTTCAATAAGAAGGAAGTTGTTTCCATGAGCTCCAGCTTGAGTATGCAAACTCTTTCATCTTGGATAGAGGTTTTACCAAAATGTTTTCTTATCTGCTCATCTGTGGAGATATGTATTGGAGAATCATTTTCTCCTTTCTGAACTTCATCATGGATAATGTAATGCTTGATTTCAAATGTACTTTAGTTTGGAAAACTGTGAAGGCTTCATGTAGATCTGAACAATAGAGTATATCATAGTTGGAAAACTGGAACATATCTGTGTGGCACTTCTTCTGTCATCATGAGATCTGATCTAATGAGTAATCATCTTGATGTTATAGGAAATCTTCACCACGCTTCTGCTGTGCACTGAAGGTTCTCCACCAAGTTATCTTCTTCTATCTACATATATGAGTCTCTTTCTGGTATGCCTCAAAGTCTTGAGATTGCTCTTCATACGCTCTTTATTCAATTTCTCTGGAGAACATTCTTTGCATTCATCTGATGTAGAACTCGAACTCATGGATGTTGCAGATGATATAATGACTTATGTAGAGATAAGTCTAGTTTACTTAAACAAGTAATCATCATAGTCTTCTCCCTCCTCTTGGGAGAACCTTTGGTTCTAGATCTCGCAATGATTTCATTCATAAGTCTTCCATACACTGTTCTTCATCACGACTTTCAGTTCTTCTACTTGATTGCTTTTAGTGAGTTCATATCAGGTTGGTAATCTTGTGATTCTTGATACAATGACCGGTTGTTTTGGTTCCTCTTTCTTTCTTGGAATCCTCATGTTCTTCTTCATGTTTTTCTTTAGCTCTTGGGTCCATGGAGTTTCTTATAGATTCCATGCCCTAGAGATTCCACTTCTTCTTTTCATCATAGGATCACGGATCTGGATGGACAACTAGGAATACTTTAAGGCTCACTAGTACATATAAGCAAATTGGCGATGGTTTTTCGTCGATATTGCCACACTTATCTGTCGCAATTTCCACGAAAGCCGAGATTTTTTTTTGGTGGAATAATTTCGTCGCTATATCCACGATCCAAGTGTGCGCAGAAACATCGACGAAATTATCTCTCCACGTGTCACCACCTTCAATATCAGTTAACCCTATGCATCGTCGAAATTACGACGAACTATCATCGCAATAACAACGAAGAAATGTGACAATTACGACGAAACTTCGTCGCAATTGGGACGAAAAGTTATGCCAAGCCAATAACTTACGACGCAGCTGCTGAACGTGCGACGAAAGTCCGTCGCAACTTGCGACAAAAATCCATGGTAATATCGACGATTGCAATATCTCAAAACCAAATTTACGACATACATGTTGTATATGCGACGAATATTCATGGCAAATTGCGACAAAGTTTCGCCGCTATAGAGACGATGACTTTAGGTTTAATTTTTTTTTTTTACATGAAATATGGTATACCATATTGTATGCCATATTACATTGTAATATGCCATTACTATTACATTGTAATATTGTAATATTGTAATATATATATATCCCCTACAAATAATCACGACACTAATCAACCAAATATTGTAAGCATGTGTTATCATAAAGTTGGATTAGAAGTAAGGATACCAATATGACAATATACACAAAGAATAGTTTGGAATATTACTTTCAAAAAAACACATGGATTGCATGAGTGAGTCATTATGCAATTTATATAATACAATACTATGACAACACTTATAAGATTTATGGATGATATCTTAAGACCATTTCTCGAACTTGTTTATTGTAGCCTCCTTGGAGTAACAACACAAAATTCAAAAGAGAAAGTATAGTTACAACATAGTGTTGCAACAGAGTTATAACATAGTTATAGTGAGTTGCAGCAGAGTTACAGAAAGTGTTGCAACAAATTTATAGCGAGTTGCAGTAGAGTAATAGTGAGTAACAACAAGTGGAGTAACAACACAAAATTCGAAGGAGAAAGTACAGTTACAACATAGTGTTGCAGCAGAGTTACAACATAGTTATAGTGAATTGCAATAGAGTTACAAAAAGTGTTGCAACAGAGTTATAGCGAGTTGCGGCAGAGTAATAGTGAATAAAAACAAGTGGAGTAACATCACAAAATTCGAAGGAGAAAGTACAGTTACAACATAGTGTTGCAACAGAGTTACAACATAGTTATAGTGAGTTGCAGCAGAGTTACAGAAAGTGTTGCGACAGAGTTATAGCGAGTTGCAACAGAGTAATAGTGAGTAACACCAAGTGGAGTAACAACACAAAATTCGAAGGAGAAAGTACAGTTACAACATAGTGTTGCAACAGAGTTACAACATAGTTATAGTGAGTTGCAACAGAGTTATAGCGAGTTGCAACAGAGTAATTTAATTGAACCAAGGTAATTCATGGGGTTAGCAAATTATTTAGGAATGAAGTGTCTCTTCAATGCACATTAGAAAGGGCAAGTATAACCTTTCAATTCATTGCAATTGAAAACCAAGTAACTGAAGCTTTGACTTGAAAGAATTGTAATGTATCAATATTAAATCTAATGAAACTTGAAATTTCATTTGAAATCAAAGCAAATTTCACATGATACACAA
>ML791768.1:146221-238325 GCA_009831015.1 Picea engelmannii | reverse complement strand
TTTTCGTGGAATAATCCGCCCATATGTAGTAGTGTCTTCTCTTCAAAGAAGTCTTCTTCTACGGTTGAACTGAACACGTACTGTCTTTCATGGCCGCCACCATGGATATATATATATATATATATATATATATATATATATATATATATATATTTCATCATCTTCAATGGATGATAGGATTAGCTCCCTCCTAACCCTTGCTTCATGTAAGAGTGCATATGATCGGCTCCCTCCATCTAACAAAGTCCACACTTTCATCTGCATCCTTATTTTCTTCTGCAATATATGATTGGCTCTCTTGTCTAATAGAGTCCATGCTTCCGTCTTGTTGTTTTCTACAAAAATGTCATGAGTCTTTTTCCAATTTCTTCTCGATTGTTGACTTCTTTTTGTCTTTGCTTATTCTAAGTTTCTTCATGATTGATTCAACTTATCTTGCAATAGATTCTTCATGATTTGTATTTCATCCTTTCATGTGTATTCTAATCATATCCATTTTCATCTTGTTCGTTCTTCCAGAGATATAGTTCTACTTGGAACATATTATTTTCCAAGAGATATATATACAAGATATGTACAAAGACGATGCAAACAAGATATGTACAAGAAATAAGAAGAGTGTTGTTACCTTTTTAGAAGAAGAAGTCTCTTCCATCCTGCTTAGTCTTCTTTGTAGGTTCCTTTTCTTAGGCAATCGATTCTTCGTGTTTCTCCTTCCTTTTCTTTAGCTTGGGACACTGATTCTTGTAGCGACCGTACTTTTGACAGTTGAAGCATTGTACTTTTGAAATGTCTTTCTCTTGATTTGGCTTCCTCCTTGAACCAAACTTCCTTTTGTTCCTGAAGTTCTTGAATCTTGCTGTGAAAGGCTTGATCATCGTACTTCTTTTAGGGTTTCTCTTTTGCATTGATCCTTGATTATTTTTGAGCACAACAAGTCCAAAGTTATTCAAATGTCGGGTACTCCTTCCTTGTGTTCATGCTTGCGGAAAATGCATCCCATGTCTTGGGAAGACCATTAAGTACTATGTTCACCAATTCCTTCTATGAAGTGATCTCTTCAATAGCTTGTAGTTGATCTCTTAACTGGGAGATTCTTACAAAGTATGATGTTATGCTGTCATCATCATTCATCTTCATGTTACAGAGATCATTCTTCAGATTCATAACCTGTCCGAAGATTAGGTCAATATTTTCACTTAAGGTGCCTCAACAAGAGGATTAGGGTTTCTACAACTGCTCCTGCTAGTAACCCTAGCAACAGTGTCTTGGAAGCTTCTTCTACTAGTAACCCTAGCGGGAGTTCCTCAGCGAGCTCAATATCCTAGCAACTATGTTTCCTTCCAGCATTTAGACTGAATGAAGGAGGTGTGGGCCCATAACCTGTTAGAATATAGAATATGGTGTGCTCATTTTACCATTGACGATACCCTCGTCACCCAACCATAGGCCGAAGCCACCCTCCGAGCACCTTAGCCTTGACTGAGAATTTCTCCGGAAGCAAACCCTAGGCTAGATAGCCAAACAAGGTGTAGCGCGTCTTCCTCCAAGGATAACGCACCAACAATAGCTGATCAGATAGTCCAAACCCTAGCCAAGAGATAGTCCAAGCCAACACCCAAACTACTAGCTGTAGTAGCTGCACATGTAGCTCTCCTCCACACGTGCACACCAATTTGAGAACTGCAGTGTACACCAAACTTGGAACTGCAATTCTGAGACACTATCAAATGAGAATTGACGCCTTGTATTTATACTTGTTTTGCCAGATTTTTTGGGGCCGACTTCTCCTTCTGGATATGTGTCTGTTCAGTATATTATTATTATTTCTGGCTGACTTCTTCTCTTGGAGGCTAATAACCTAATATAAATTATCTTCTTGAGCCGACAATACTTCTAGGGTTATTAGCCAACTTATTAGGGTTTTCTCTTGCTTTCCAGAGTCTTCTATTCTCGCCAGGTTCACACATGGAGGTAAATACCTCCCAAAACTACCATAATATTAACAAAGGAAACCTCATGGTGAAGGACTTGGTGGTCAAGATTAGATTGGAATTACATGACCATGTTCATCCATTACGTTTATGATGGGTGAATAATGATGTTGAGTTGAGAGTTACCAAACAATGCAAGAACGTGTTTTCCATTAATGCTAATTTCATAAATGAAATGGAGGTAGATGTTGTGCTACTTGATGTATGTGGTGTAGTGTTTGGAAGCCCCTCCATGTACATGATGGATGCTATCTCCATGACAAGGGCCAACCAATATCACTTGATCAAATGTGGTAAATCATTTATCATCAATACCCACAAAGGTAAATCCAATATTTATGGTAAGTGCCAACTAAGAGAAGACATTGATCAACTAATGAAACATTATCAATAAGGTGATGAATCGATCAAGGTAAATTCACCTCTAAAGAGATGCACAAAAGAGTAGAAACAATAGTTGAAGAATTTTTTTCAAGATTATAGTGAAATGTTTAAAGAGCCCGAAGGACCGCTACCTAAGAAGGATGTGGCAACCATTGCTCAATTCATATTTTTCAAACACAGGATTGAATAGACATTCCATATTGAAAGTAGATGTAGTGAAGAAACAATTGCATCAATTGTTGGAGCAGGGAATCATAAGCCAAAGTAAAGTACTTCACCTTGTGGGTCACCTCTTATGATAATACCCAATAATGATGGAACTTGGAGGATGTGTATTGACTATATAGCTCTTAACAAGAGACCCTCAATAATAGGTACTCATTTCCTAATATCAACGTCTTGGATCAATTATACTTCACCAAACTAAATATCAAATGTAATGTATTCATATGCCTCTCTTGGCCATTAGGGAATTCAATATGAATTTTCTTGTTCTAATAACAAAAAATTATGCTTAATTCAAACTCTAAAAACAATATAACAAAAAATCACATCCAACATAAAGATATAATGGAAATAACATTACATGTTTCAAGTTCATTCATAAACATATTGTAAGTAGAAAGCATTCCATAGATAGACATGCATGAACATTATCTGTAAATGAAGGAAAGTCCACCAAATCTATCACTAAGAAGAGATTTATAGCCCAATCGTAGGAATTAGCAAAGGATTTCATCCCCAAGCTAGACCATGATACCACGAGGGAAAAGGAAGCTCCTAGAGGGATTTAATCTCACTTGGGCCAACCCATTTCTCTCATGAAAAAACTATTCTTCTCACTATTGAGCACTTAAGCCCTCATCCAACCATTCGTCATCCATGGTACTAACTTCCACTACCATACCCAATGCAATGAAGATCTCCTATTTCTTTTCTCAACAATCCCTTAATGATCTTCCCTTCTAGTGCAAGGAGTCCAAACTACTAATTTCCTAATGGGAATTACCTGGAGGAGAAAACACTTGGTTGACATTATCCATGAACAACACTAATAGGATTGTAGATTAAATGGTGTTTTCTTATCCGTTGTGGAAATTCTAAATATGGTAGGACCCTCAAAACCATCCTATTTCCTCTCATTTTATCAATTGAAAATCCCCAAACTCTATAGAAATTTTCATGTTGTAAGGAAATTAATGCAACTTTGGAAATTTCACCTCACAAGGAGGTTTCCTAGATCTTAACCCTATGGATTTGCATCCTTATGGATGATCTGGAATATATTTTTACAGTAGAAAATGATGGACAATATTTCACTTCTTTTCTACTCCAATCAACAAGGCAATTCAAGAGAGAAGATGTCAAATGTGTGCCAACAAGTTTCATCCCTTTGGGGCAATATTATCATGCATAAACCATAAATGAATTTCTCTTCATGACAGCAGTAATTACAACAATAAATTTTCCATCATATCGTCAATATCAATATTAATACTCTTATCAATTTTAGCCTTAACTTATGTAAAATCAACAAGACATACTAGTGTTGGAAATTATTGAACCATGAAGATAAATATAGCTAAAAATCAAATCTGCAACAAGACAATTTTGGACAACTAAAAAATTTGTGTACACACACACAAGAGAGAGAGAGAGAGAGAGAGAGAGAGAGAGAGAGAGAGAGAGTTCAATACATACTTTTAGCTTATCACAAGATGGTTGTTGGCACCCAAAGTTTTGGGATAAAGATTATGAGCACGTGTACACACCAACAGTTACCCAGTGTATGACAAGAGGCACGCGCGGCATTCCGAGTTTTGCTAAGAGTGCTAGTCTGAGTTTTGCTAATACACGCCAATCCGAGTTTTGTTATGTGTGTTAGTTCAAGTTTTTCTAATGTGCACCATAAATTAAGAAGACATTGCATGCACATCAGAATCAAGAAAATAATCTTTGGGCAATCTTCTCGAATGATTACTTCATGCAACATAAAATATTGTGGAGTAGTAAGGGGATGAGCTGGAAAGGAAGTTAGGACATCCATGAATCCAAAGAGGCTATGTGAACTACATGCGGGTGATATAATCATGCGTGAATGGAAGTCAAAAGAGAGAGTGGCACAAAATTGAAAGTGACAGAGTGCTAGAGCATAGAAGAAGACAAAAGGGAGAAACAATGACATAAAAAGAGTTACTCAGTTGGTTAGTCAGTTGGCCATTTAGTCAGCTAGTGGGTTGCTCATGATCTGTGAAGAGTCTGGCTATGTTTTGTAATATGCATGGTTGTGAGTCTGGTTTTGTAATATCAACAGACTCTGAGAGAAGCGCATAACACCATGTCATGAACCATTGTGAGAATGTATAAGAGCACGTGGTGATGTTTCAATCAATTGCCGAGTTGCTTGATCTATGTATGGGACTAGTTGAATGAATATAATAAAATTTGTAGTGATTTTTGTTCTATAATGCGTTGATCATGTGTCCAATGAATGTATGTGTTGTTACATGTTGTTAGTTGTTAATCATAATGAAATGGAATGTATGACTGTCAACTCGAATGGATTCCTTGTGTAATTAACCCTTCATCACCAACACAAGACCATATGGTCTCTTTGATTCTCATGGCGTTTTGTGTGAGACCTTATTCAATGTTTGGCTGAGGATTGATATCTCGACACCTTGGGGTTTTTGTTGGTCAACTCTGGACGAACACTAGGTCATCAACCCCCCAGTGTTAAGAATGATTCATGCAAGCGAGCCAACAAATGGTTATGTTGTCAGGACCTAAAATTTTTGTATTGAATGATGAAGGAGGAGAATGAGGTGGTATCCATCTCAAAAGGAAATTCGAGATTGGCTGACTGCGAAGGAAGATGAGTTTTCTCGGTGGGAAACTCAAGGTCTAACTACCAATGTGGAACGATGAAAGAATAGGTATATCTACAATGATATGCATGAAATTTTGTTTGTTGAATTTCCCTGTTTATTGTATGAATGGATGAAGAGGCAAACTGCTACTAATACAACCTTAAGGCCTCAAGAATCACTAGTCTGGGATTAGATCATGATTGATAGGCTGAAGGTGTTGGAAAATATATGGACTCGAGGAATTGATTCATGGTTCACTCGGGTGAATGAAGGTTATATTATTGAATTTGCAGTGGAATACACTTAGTCTTTCAGTGAAGTTGAAAGGAATTTTACTCAAGGTCCTTGAAAAATTATGTTAGAGGAAATATCGTTGTGGATCAAGATGTTGTCTGTGGAGAAAGGGTTGACGCGCATGGATCCTGATATGATGGCTAAGTAGACTCCCCTAGCTCTGGGGGGGATGAAAAGAATGGGGGAAAAGAGAGAGGAGAGATGGATCTGCTAAGGAGGATCCATGAGTTGTCTAGATGAGGTGATGAATAGAATGGACCCAGAAGAGAAGAGAGAGAGAGAGAGAGAGAGAGAGAGAGAGAGAGAGAGAGAGAGAGAGAGATGCAAGAATATTTGAGTCAAGAAGGAAATCATAACATAAGAGCATAAAGAAAATAGGGATGTGAGATGAGGGGTCAATCCCAAAGTGAAGCAGAAGGAGACCACAGCAGGAGGAAGTGCGGGAGACTATGTTGTGTCAGAGAGGAACAAAAATGAGGATAGGTCGATGAACATGCACGATGTTGAGAGTAGGGTATCCAATGGAGATACTAGTAGTAGTGGTAGTAGGGGCCATGAAGATGAAGTCTGAACCCCTTGGTTGTTGCGATATGCCACAACTTTAGAGGAAGATGAGGTGCATAGGTAGGAGGGGAAGATGAATGACCCCTATGAGGAGGGGATGTGGAGTTGGTGATAGTGGATGGTCTTGTGTGGATGCAGGTAGGAAACTCTTTGGGTTCCCTCATAAGAAATGTTATAAGAAGATGGAGTTACCCCACCTACCACCCCCCTTGTGCATTTGTAACCAAGATGAAAGAACAATAGACAACGTGGTGATTGGAGTAGAAGCAAGCATAGGAGAAGAAATAAGAGAAGTGATGAGTGAAGAAGATGACAAAGTCGGTAATACTTCATCGGGAAGAGTGTCAATACCAAGATCCCCAACACCTAGCAGTTAGTCATGAGGATATGGTTTGAGGTTGAGGATGGTGAATCGTGATAGCACTCTGAGACTACCTATGTTCCATGGGATGAGTAAGGATGATGAAGAGAAACATTAGTTTACGTGTGAGGAAATATGGTCTATGAAGAGGATTACAGACAATGCATTGAAGATCGTGCAGTTGGAGACCACTTTCATGGATAAAGCCTTGACGTGGTAAATGAAGTACAAGTTCGCTACGCCAGTAGGATAGATGAGGTCCCTGATAGAGATCAAAAGAGATCTGCTTAAGGAACTCCATAATCCTAAGTCAAAATCTTAGTGCATTACAAATATTAAGGATATCAAGCAAAAACCAGGAGAAACCATGTGGGATTATGACCAATGGTTCAAGATCTTGTTGGATAGGTTGACGTTTCAGATCCAGGATGTGCAACATAGGGAACGATTCATTGTGGGGTTGCTCCACCATATCCGAGTCTCGATTACCCAATAGAAGGTGACTACTCATGCATAAGCAGTGGATATTGTGATGCACCTGGAGGCTACACTAGGAAGAGGAGAAACATCGATAGGTTTGGCACAGGTGCAGTCTCAACTTTCTAACTTGACGATGTAGTTGCAAGATATGGAAAAATAAAAGGTGGTGTGCGAGCATGTATGGTGTACAATGTATCGATCAAAAGGGCACCGTAGAGATGAGTGTCCTACATTAGGAAACTATATGATTATGGGTGTGTTGAATCCATTTCTAGATGGACCTCATACGGAATGGTGCTATACTTACAGACAATGGGAACATATACCACCCTGTTTCCCAACACTAGATAAATATCAAAAGACACATCATACTTCGTTCTATGAATTCTGCAAATCCATGGGGTATGATGTGAACAATTGTTGGCCACTCCAGCTGATGTAAGACCATACCCATGATGTCTTCTGGGTTCATGAGGAACAAAAGGGCGGTGACCATGGCAGTGTTGAGAGAGGTGGATATCAAGGAGGTCCCTGGGGTAGATATGGATGAGGTTGATGACGAGGATACATAGGAGGTGGAGGTAGACCCCCCACTTGTTTTAACTGTGGCGATATATGCCATGTATCAATATTTTTTACCAAACCACATGCTCTCTGTAGGTATTTCTATAGTCCCAATCATGTCAAAGAGAGCTGTCCTAACTTGTTGAAGAAGTGGGAAGAGAAGAATGCACACTGCAACATGGTGATTTCAGATCCATGCGAGAATCAGAAAAAGGATGATGAAGTTGATGTGTGGGTGATAACTCGAGGCAGATAAAATACGTGAATGGACTTTGAGCATGGTGAGAGATCGGCTCAAAGGCCGGATTGGAAGATAAGAAAGGCAACACAACCCTCTCCTAAGTTTGATGTTGCTCAATAGAGACAATTTTTGTGTGATCTGTAGAGGGCCATGGGGAGGAAATAACATGAGAAGAGATGCAACGTGTTGTGCAAAGTTTTTTCAAAGAGGCTCATATCCATGAGGAAGTACAATGTGTGACCCAACAGTCGCTAGAGGAAGCCTGAGCCCGTGAATAACTGAAGCATGCCACACATAGATCTTTAGAAGAAGCTCGTGTATTCGAGGAAATATAGAGCATGACAGAAAGGTCGTTGGAAGAAGCTCGCAGAAAAGAAGAACTACGACGAGCCAAAACAAAAGGAGATAAAGGAACATTTGCATGAAGAGCTAAAGTGCATGGTGCAAGAAGAAGCATTGCGTGGCATGGGTTGTGAAGCAGACATTGAATACCAAGTAAGTAACTTCTTGCATTGTTGTTTAAAATTGTTAAGTGATCATGATGATGCATGGAATTTGACGCAGATGTTAGCAACCTACATGGGGGAAGAAGGGACAGATAGAGCTATATCACCCCCCTTACTAGAAAGGGACACATGTTAGGTTAGTAAGTAGAAGTGCACAGGGAGAGAGTTAAATATGATGGTTGAACTTGAAAGTTATGAAATAGACATTGTCATGTTGGATCTCGGATTTGACATAAACATCATGCCGAAGAAGTCATGGGAATTGATGGCCAAGCCGAATTTGGCTAGGTCTCCCATTCAGCTTCGGTTGGAAAATCAGTATAGAATATACCCTATAGGCCAATTGGAGAAATTCAAAGTGAACATAGAAGGGGTGAAGATGAAGGAAAATTTTGATGTGATAAAGATTATGGATGAATATGATCCATACCTTTCCTTGCTTGGCATTGATTGGGCCTTCAACCAAAATGCAGTGTTGAATATAAAGAAGAGACTAATGTCATTTGAGATAGACACCATGATTGTGCTTATTATATCCGAATGGAAGGGATAGATACAATGGGCCGGTAGATGAGGATGCACGAAGCTTTATTATTGAAAATATTTACAAGATCACTGGGTTCAGGGAAGATTGTGCCAATCCCACAACAGATGGGTAATTGATTTGGAGGAGCATGAATTCATATGATATTGATTGACTCCATGGAGAGGTGGAAACATAAGCTTTAGGAAATCTCTACAAGGAGATCCACCTCGGATTACCATTGAAGTGCACAAAGAGGAATTTGGGGCCTATCAGTTTGATGGGTTGGATTCAGTGGATACATTTATTACTCGGATGTATCATATTTGTGTACTCCACCAGGTACAAACCCACAATATAATATTAATAGGGATACCCACTCAATGGTGGGCAGCGCATCGAGAGCATCTCCATGAATGGGCAACTGTGGAAGATTCAACAATAGAAAGGTTTAGGCCAGGGGTGGATATTCGTCAGTACATGTGTTCATGCAAAAGGAGTTGGGTAGAAAAGAAACGAAGGGGGGTGCGAAGCCGATATCTAAAATCCCAGTGTGCTCTGTCGAGAAGACATTCCATCCATCCAATTTCTCAGTTTCCTAGTGGATGAGTGGACAATCCACATGTGAAAAGGATGGAGATGGACACTCTTTATGTTGTGATAGAAAGCACATCTTCCCATTCAATCCCTCTCATCCCTATTGAGAAAACAAATGAGTTTCACCAAAATAAGGAAACAATGGTTAGTCAACAGATGCCACCAGATCTAGTTGGCACTAGTATAGATCCTCCTTGGTGGAAACTGAGAATTTGTACCTGTGTGAAAACGCGTCGCAACCCACCAGGGGTCTCTGAGATGAATTAAAACTTGTAGAATAGATGCAAGGGTGCGCAAGAGTCATGTGTGATGCCCCCGAAGAATAATACTCGCACATGTACGGAGCCATCAACATCACACTTAAAGTAAGGTGGCATGCATCTTTTCTTTCCATAAAGATTGACATATCCATTGTACATTTCTGAGGGGTTTTCCCATTTTGACAAACCCAACGGTAAATTCCAAGATATTGTTCGTAGATTACATAGGTTTGGAAAATAAAAAGGCATGCACATGCACCATGAATGTGAGAAGACAAGAAGAATTCTAACAAGGATCGGAAACATAAGAATGATGGTGGTGGCCACAAAATGAAACACTTTGCCCATTTCATTAATGGTCAGAGACGCTTATAAGATAGTATAGATATTAATGTCCAGGTAGTTCTCAGGAAGGGTCGTACTACACTCTGATTTATTAATGACTTGGTGCATACCTCCCATAGATTATACCGATGTACTCGGATAGAAACTTTCCTCCTCCTAAACTAATATTTTCCCATTTAAACTCGAGAGTTACTATTTCTAGTCTATGAGAAGGATTTCAGAGCTACATAATAATGGGAGAGAAAATCAGGGACGATCGAAAGCATAGTTGGTGCATCCATCTCGACATTGGGGTTCATCCATCAAGATATTGGCATCAACAAGGAGAATTCGATGGGTACATTTTGAATGACTTCTTCAAGTAGACTGCATGTTAGTCGATGAGTAGCCAAATTAGTGAAGGATCTATGCACTCAACTATCTAGACAGATAATTTTCCAAAATGATATGGTGGGAAAGTTTGACTCCCTATTTCAATAGTTGGATTTACCCTCACCACCAGAGTCTCCTCCTTCAGATCCATGGTCTATTGAGACTCCAAGCATGATCTCGAGAAGAGTTTTAAGTGTCAACCCACTAGTCATGGTCCCAGCTGACTCGGCTTTGATCTTACGTAGGTCCGTACTGTCGATATAGATGGTTTTGTTAATACCATACTTTACAATATTGGGGAGAGGAACTAATCTCTCACCCGATCACACGACCAACCGCGCCTTCAATTTGATTAGTTAATCAAAATTCATGTGAACACCAAGTCCCAGTTGCAACAGGAATTACACATGCGACAATAAATTGAAGTTGTCCGATAAGATCTTCAGACATTGCATCTTGCTAAGTTTACCATGCACAATGATACCAAGACCCAACATGAAGCTACTCTAGCCAGTAGTGTCAAACTATACACTATGGTGGATGAGGCATATTCACGGGTTTGTCCTCTCGAACAGGGACAACCAACAATCCTAGCACCAAAAAAACTCAAAGAGGTCATTGAGTGTATTCAAACTTTGAAATCATAGAATACAACACTCCATGCATGGATTCTATAGCTAACGCTGGAGGAGACAAAGTTACAGAACAATATTGCAATGGTCGAGGCAGTCGTCTAGGAAAAACATAATAGATTGAAGGAATTTTCAGGCGTGGTACGTCTATCACGATAGTCACTTCAAAAGGCCATTGGCTTGATGATGAGCCAAATAATAGTGGTGGGGGCCTGTTGGAACCCAAAGTTTTGGTATAAAGATTGCACATGCGTACAAACGTAGTTGTGCACACACACTAGAAACTACACAATACATGACATGAGGCACACACATTAGTCCGAGTTTTACTAGGTGCGTTAGTCTGAGTTTTGCTAATACGCACCAATCCAAGTTTTGTTATGTGCACCAGTCCCAGTTTTTCTAATGTGGCCCATAAATTAAGAAGACATTGCATGCATGTCGAAATCAAGAAAAAAATCTTCGGAAAATCTTCCCAAATGATTACTTCAGGTAACACAAGAGATCATGGAGCAGTAAGGGCATGAGTTGGAAAGGTATTTAGGACTACCACAACTCCAAAGATCCTACATGGACTGCATGCAGGTGACAGAAGTGTGCGGGGATGGAAGTCAGTAGAGCGAGTGGCCCAAAACTAAAAGTGACATAGTGCAGAATAGAGAAGAAGATAAAAAGGAGCAATGATGACAGAAAAATAGTTACTTAGTTGGTCAGTCAATTGGCCAATCAGTCAACTAGTGGGTTGTTCTTGTTTTGTGAAGAGTCTAGCTATGTTTTGTAATATGCCTGGTTGCGAGTCTCATTTTATAATATTGACAGAGTCTGAGAGAAGCGCATAACGCCATGTAATGAACCACTAAGAGAATGTATAAGAGAACATGGCATTGTTTCTATCAATTGATGAGTTGCTTGATCTTTGTATGGGATTGGTTTCATGAATATAATAAAAGATGCATTTATTCATGTTCTATAATATGTTGATCATGTGTCCAATGAATGTGTGTTTTTGTTACATGTTGTTAGTTGTTAAGCATAATGCAATGGAATGTATGAGTGTCAACCTGAATGGATTCCTTGTGTAATTAACCCTTCATTACCGACACAAGACCATATGTTCTTTGCGATTCTCATGGTGTCTCAAGTGAGACCTTCTTCAGTATTTGGATTAGGATTGATATGTCGATGCCTTGGGTCTTTTGTTGGTCAAATTTGGAGAAACCTAGGGTCATCAACCCCCCAACGTTAAGAAGGATGTGCACAAGCGAGCCAACACTAGTACAATCCTCCAAGATCTCCAAAACCCTAGCTAATTAAAACCAATAAAACCCTATTCAACACCAATGAGATCCAATAGGAAAACATCACACTAGTAATTCCTAGGCAATATGACATCTTCTTTTTTCCTCCTCAACGAGTACAACCTATGGTTCAATCCACAAATACCTAACTCCAATGTCTCCAAGGGATGAAACCCTAACCCTAGTATTCAATATGCTCCAAGTTCTCTAAGAAACCATAGTGCCTCAAATAAAAGAGAGATAAAGTACAAAGAAGTATGGAGAGAGAGAGAGAGAGAGAGAGAGAGTAGTGTGCTAGTCTCACATCTCTAACACAATATGATTAAAATGCTACAAAATTAGATCATCATCTTCAACATCTATCTCATAAGAATGAATCCAAGCATCTCACAAGAGAAAGCTCCTAACAAATATGTCCTCTCTAGACTTCATAACTTCTCCTAGGTTTTCCTCCCAAACCCTAGTACCTTAATTCAAGAAGGAAAACACAAAGAAAAGAGGACAATTATGACAATGAGAATGAATCTATCCTTTCTCTATATACATGAGAGGTGAGGGAGTCCAACAATAAAAATGTGCCCCTAAACCCTTACAAGCAACCTACTACTAATACAAGGAGGCTCACACAAGTGAAGTGCTACACTTCAAGGGTACACATGTCAAGTTCCAGGGTGATGTTGTACACAAGAAAGGATCCAATGCAAGGGAACTCCATGATATGTGTTCAATTATCCTTCTACAAGCCCCTGATGACTCCAATACTCCTCCTAAGCCATGTGCTCCACCGGGTCCAGTCCACTTCCATGAACATTATTGCAACCTAGGTATCCCCAAGTTAACTACATGCCTCCATGCAAGGATCCAAGACACCCCATGTTATCTAGGTGTTATAACCCTAAATTGCACCACACATGCTTACCTGGCATCAGGCCAACTCATATCCCTTCCTTTCCAAAACTATGCTGAACAAACTCTTGAAAATCCTCTTGGGTCAAGGCCCACGCGCCCTAAGCCATTACTGCACGCGTGTACATGCTGGCAGGGCCACTACAGCTCGCGTGTACCTAACAAAACACAAAAATAGGAAAGTTGCCGACGGGACAAAAAGCTATGGGTCAGTTAACTGAAACTCCCGGCCATGCATGGTCGAGGGTTCGTCCAAAACCCTAGCTCCTTCTAGCCTATAAAATAAGGGGTAGGGGTACCATTTGGAGGAGGAAAATTATAGCGAAGAAACTCTGCCCATTTGCCGAATCCATTGTCCCAACCCTTTAGCCTTTCCTCAAGATAAAGGAGAATTAACACAAAGCAGTTGGAGGACAAAAGAAGAGGAGGAGCCCAGGATCAGGATCAAGGAGCGGTGGTCGGTCTCGACTTTGATTGTAAGTTGATTCATTTTGAAAATAATAAAAGAATACTTTTCCTGTCCCAATGCATGAGTTATCTATGATTTGTTTAATTTATGCTTAGTTTCTAACCCTCAAGTAGAAAAGTAGCATGCATGTGTAGTGTTTTGTCTTGATTGCAGGATTATCTTTGGAAGGAGCAGCGCAAGCAAGCAGGAAAAGCGCAACGGAGGATCTACACCAAACATCAATAAAAAGGTTAGTAGTTTCTTTCCATGCATGTATTGTGAAAGAGGGGTTTAAGTTTTGGGTGGTAGGTTAAAAAGTAATTTCTTTACGGTCAAAATCTTCATGCAAGTCTGACCCTAGTTTGCTAGTCCGTAGGGTATTTTCCCCAACAACACTAGGCCTCAAAAACCTCCTATGGAATGCCAAATACTCCTCCAATGCAAGGAATCCTCTAAAGAAAGCAAACAATATCTACATGGTCATCATGAAGAATGTCCCCAAGCTCCCTGAAGATCTCTAATGTTCCAAGGAAGAATGGCATGAAAAAATCCAATTGAGGTCAACCGACGACTAAGTAAGCCACCTCCAATGTGCAAGTACATCACACACCATCCAAGACATAATCATATACCATGTACTCCAAATCTCATGAAGCACCCCCAAACATGTTGTAAACATTAACATAGTAACCTTGAAAGATAACAAATTCCACATGATCTTACCAACCATAATTCCATGTGGGTTCTCTATACCATTGTATGGATAGTTGTCGGAAAAACCATGGGATTCACATTGGTTCTTTCATATCCAATAAGGGGAAAATTGTCATGGGAGAATGGACAAGTAGGCCTTGAATAATGGTGAATATTGATTTCTCCCCAAAACCATACATTCCTTGCATGGGAAATACACCCTTCCCAAAAAGGACGGGGAACATGTAAAAAAGAACAACTCAACTCAAAGATTGATGGGAAATATTTGTAAGGAAGCATGGGCCAAAAGGACAAGGACAAGCACCTCCAAAGGACAAGTGTCAAGGTCAAATCACCCATGCACCCACTTTCTTCTTTCCCTCTTGTAGTATCATAGTCCCCTTGTCACTCGCTCAAACAATACTTTTGTGGATTTATAATATTATGTATGTACTTTTCTACATGGATTTTCATAACATAAGCACACCATGAAAACATAACAAATGCACCATAATCCTATCCCACTGCTTGAACTTATATGCATTCACTAGTCATGCATTGTCCTTGAGCTTTGCACTAGGAACCCATACATCCACATTTACATTATTTACACATGGTTCATTTAAAGTATCCTACATGACTTGATTCCCATCGCATAAGTGAAATCTTACAAAAAATATGTGATTTAACATATTCTATTCGAGGGGCCAAAACTGAGATTTTAAATCAAATTGGGATACCACCTAGTTCTAGTCAAAGTAGATGTCTAGAAGAGTGCCTTCAAGAAAAGGAAAAGTCTTTATGAATGGCTAGTAATGCATTTTAGTTTATGTAATGCACCAACTATTTTTATTTGATTGATGAATAATGTACGCTTCCCTACTTAGATTAATTTGTAACAATGTACTTGGATAAAATATTAATTTTTAACCCCACCTAAGAAGAACATATATAATATTTGAAGCATGTGTTAGGGGCACTAAGGGAACATAAATTGTTGGTAAAGATTAAGAAATGTGATTTTTCCTAACAATCTTTGGTGTACTCATTGGAGGAGGTGAATCCAAGATTGATCTCATAGATATGGAGGCCATAATAAAAGATCAACTCTTACCAATGTAACTAAAGTAAGGAGCTTGGTGGGAACAACACACAATACCTTAAAAAATTTAGTTATCGTAACAACACTCCATTCTATAATGACCAATGGGAGAAGTATCAACATAAGACCTATGACAAAATAGAGCATAAGATCATTGACTCACTAGTCTTAGAGTTGGCCAATTTGTAGCAACTCCTTGAAGTAGAGATAGAGGAAAGTGGTATTCTATGAGAGTAGTCTTGATACAAGGAGGTAAGCCATTACATAATCATTTTGAGTTGTCACATGGAGAAATATTGAACTACCCTATGTATGACAAGGATTTATATGCCTGGATGTAAAGAATTAAGAAGTGGGAGTACTATTGATTGGGCAATGAGATCATCATTCACATTGATTATTGAACTTTTCACTACTTGCAAGCACAAAGCAATCCTTAGAAAATATTGTACTATAAATGAATGATGTTTTTACAACAATGTCATCTCATTATCAAATACAAGAAGGGAAGCATGGACATGATGGAAAATGCATCATCAATGTGGAAATTTTGGTTCCTTTACAATGAATGAAAATTCAAAAATTTCACCTCGACTTTGAGGTTTCCTAGATCTATTTCCTATGAACTTTCAACATTAGGGTCGAATCTAAAATATTAATATACAACAAAAAATACTATTAGAGAATCAAAGGATTAAGTAGATCATAGATCTAGTATTTCAATAGAGAGGTGGTGTCTAAAGGAAACATTATATAACTTAAGCACAATCAAGCATAGCTCAACACATATAGCAGTGTAAGAAACCAAAATATTTGAATACACAATACACTACATACATGTTCACTACTTATTACATTGGTTGACTTGTAGGGAAATATTATATAGCACCAAGATGTAGCGAACTCCCTTGAAGTGAGAAAGACTATGTCCACATAGATTCATTAGGGCACATAACAAAATCCTTAATTTCGACCTTGTTATTTGCACTAGTCGAATATTCTATTCTAACTGCTCAACCAATCAAATTCTTAGTCGACTATCCAGTTGGTCTATTAGTCAACTACACAATTGACTGTTGATTATTGTCTGACTATCTCTAGTAGATCCAATGGTGTGATGAACCCATGTAGCATGTTGTTCCAACACCCCCCATCAACATAATGCATTGGACATTCAAGAGATGAAATTACTTTTGTACACCCCCCATAATTGTAGCTTCTTGAAGCCCAAAGATAGCCCAATTTTTCACAAACTTAGCTTCCAATATATTCCTTGTAAATATATCAACAACCTGGTCATCTATCATATAATAAACAAGATTCAAAAGATTTTATTGTACTAATTGTCTCAAATAATGCACATGAAGTTCCACATGCTTCATTTTATTATGTGCAACAAGATTCTTTACAACTCGTATAACACTTTGATTGTCATAATATATAACAAATGATATCTCAAATGGAAAAAAAAGTTTTCCCATGAGATGTTGAATCCACACGGCCTCTGTGCCAGCATGCACTACACCGCAATATTATTCTTTTTTTGGTCGATAAAAAAACCTTCTTCTTTTTACAAGACCAGATAATGGATCTAGAGCCAAGGCGAAACACATAACCAAATGTAGACTTCCTATCATGACCATATCCAACCCAATCTGAGTCATTGTAACAACCTAAATGTTTCACTTTGTCCCTACAATATTTTATACCAAGCTGGTAAGTTCCCTTGATATAATGAATAATTATGTTTGCAGATTTAAGGTGACTTTGTCATGGATCTTGCATAAACTGAGAAACCACTCTAACAAAAAAGGAAATATTAGGTTGATTGTGAGTTAAATAAATAAGGCTACCAACAAGTTGTTGATAGAGTGCAGCATCAACTTTTGGAGAGACACACTCTTTGGTTAGCTTCACTCCCAACTAATAAAGTGTAGAACAAGGTTTACAGTCTTCCATTTTGAACTTCTATAAAAGGTTCATCACATATTTAGGTTGAGAAATAAAGATACCATCATCCATTTGTAAGATTTTGATGCCCAAAAAGAAATGCACTAGACCAAGGTTAGTCATATCAAATGTATCTATGAATTGTTTCTTCAAACCCAAAATTAAGTTAAGATTACTTATAGTAATGATTAGGTCATCCACATACAATGAAAAAATTAATATTTCACCATCTAGTGCAATACATAGATGTTTTAGTTTGACTCATAGCATTTGAAATCAAGATTGAGGAGAAGACAATCAATCTTCTCATACCATGTCGTAGGGGCATGTTTCAAACTATATAAGGATTTATTTAGTTGGAATACAAGATTTCCATCCTTCTCAAATCTGGGGGGCTTCTCCATACAAGTCTCTTCAGTGATATCACCATGTAGAAAAACACTTTTGACATCCATCTGATGTACCTTCCATTCAAAGTGAGCAACAAGTGAAAGAATCAATGGAACATAGTTCATTTTTTCAATTGATGTGAAGGTCTCAGTGTTGTTGATTCCTCCTCGCTAAGAAAATCCCTTAGCACCAAACAAGCCTTCATATGTGAATTTGGTCTTGTAGACCCATTGACATTTCACTACATTCTTTTCCTATGGTCAAGAAACTAAATCTCATGTGTCATTCTTCATTAAGGAATGATACTCATCCTCCATATTATTCTCCCATTTAGATCGACCACATGCATTTACATATGTATTTGGATCACATGTCTCTAACATATGGACCATTAGAGAAACACTATCAATATGATTCTAACTTCTAGCTTGTCTTGAGTCATTGATATCTCTTGTGTAAGCTCTGACAACGTCAATTTTTTTGGTCACCCATCTAGGAAGAATAGAAATTGTTAAAGGATTTCTTGTACCAAGATCACCATTTTTGGATTAAACAAAGATCCAAAAGCTTGTATTAGATTATACATTGCAAGGTAAACTATAGGTCAATTAAGGAAAAGAAGTTTACTAACCAATCGATATTCTTGTGAAATAGTAATTTAATCTAGATTTCCCTAGGATTTTCAAAGGATCATTGCTCAACAAGATAGAAGAGGAATTCAATAAAGTGATACTTGATCTCTTCTCGTCAAAGACAATGTCATCCTATAGATAATCTCTTGTTTGATAGGGTCAAACAACCTACATGCCTTCAATTCTTTATAGTATCCCGTCATGATACAAGCACGCCTCTTTGCATTCAATCTATTCCTTATATCATATGGAATATGTGGCCACCTATGCATCTAAAGGTTCTAATGTGTATGACTGAGAGTTTTCTTCCACTCCATTTTTCAGCTAGAGTCACATCCCATACAACTTTAGCCGAAATCATATTTAACAAATAATTTGAGAAATAGATAGATTCTACCCAAAATTTAGTCGATAGACCTTTGGCTTGAAGCAAACAACGTGCCATTTCTACCATAGTCCAATTATTTCTTTCAACAATGCCATCCTACTAAGGTGTGTAAGGCATAGATATATTTCAAGAAATACCATTATGTGAAAAGTAATTTTCAAAATCCTTCCCTACATATTCTCCTCCATTCTGAGATCTTAAACACTTCACAAATTGACTACTTTGCTTTTCAACAAATGTCTGAAATTCCTTGAAATTTTCAAAAACATGACTCTTTTTTTTCAATAAAAACACCTACGTATACCTAGAAAATCATCAAGGAAGGTCAACATACCTTGCACTATCTAGTGATGTTTTTTTTAATGAACACAGATCACTGTGCACAAGTTCCAACTGTTGGAGATACTTCACACACACCCAGGATTTATTTTTTCTAAGGTTTTCCTTATGTTTATTAGTCATTATTTAGTCTCACATAGTTTAGGGAGAATATTCCTATAGGAGAATATTCTCTTTAGTTCACACTTTAGTTTGATCAGTTGAGTGGAGTCTAGATGGCACATTGGGATCATCACCATGCAACATTGGGATCATCACCAGCTAATGCGCATTTTCCTTGGTATTATCACTAGACTAGCGCATTACTCATGATTCCATGATCTCATCCTCACTGCACTCGGTTTTAGTCAGTTAACTGAAGACTGAGAGACTAGTTAACTTGAACTAGGTGGAAGTTCACTCCCGTAACTTCCTGAGAGAATAGACTAGGTACAAGTTTACTCTTGTAACTGTTGGTGTGTGTCCAGATCACTCTAGAACACCACTATGGTGCATTGTCTTCTCCTCTAGTACGCATTAGATGAGTTATACAGAGTATATCATGTGTAAATTATCATTCATTCATTTGGTTTAATGAGAATTCTTCCATTATTTCTCTCCTGCTTCTCTTTTCTCATATTTTTCTCTACAAACTGTGTATGTGATTTTCTAGCTAGATCTATTTTGTGCAGGTTCAACACATTTACATGGTATTAGAGCCGATGGACTGCTAGGGAAAAGACACACCAAAATATTTTTGCAGGTACCGAAGAATGAAGACATCGGAAAAATGGAGTTTCCAAAAGAATTCATTCTTACAACGTACAATTTCTTTGCATGGAAGGAGAAGATGATAGTGCATCTTTGAGGTAGAGGATTATATAGGTTAACCATGGACATAGATACTAAACCCACATCATCCATAGAAAAATCCAATTATTTGAATTGAATGGATGAAGCATTTGGAACTATTTGCAGTCTCATTTCTCTTGAACTCCTCTTTCACATATCCTCTTGTAAAACCCCCAATGAAGCTTGGACCACCATGGAAGGGATTTTTGGAAAATAGGACAAGATGAGGGGACACATGATCGAGGTGTAATTGTTCACTTTGGATCCAAAAACATTCGACAATCTCCAATATTTATTTACCAAATATAAGGATTTGTTGTCGCAGCTCAAGGCTTGCAAGGTTGATAAATATAAGGGGGAGAAACAAATGGTTCTCACCATTCTATCCAAACTTGGTCTGGAATACTCAATGTTTGTACCCACATTTCATTCAATTAGGCTTACCTCTGGAGCCACCTGAAAGATTCCCTCTCTTGAGTTCTTTATTGAATCAACTCTGACACAAGAGCAGAAAAAGATTATCAACATGGGAAAAATCAAAGGCCCAAAGGCGCATGCACTTACTATGCATGATGGAAGCGATCATCAAAATCAGAAATCTAAAGGAAAAGAAAAAAGGAAAGCACGTGCAAATCCAAAGAAGGAAGGGTACTCAAAACCCTTCAACGATGCCTCTGGATCCAAAGGTGGAAAGGGAAGAAAAGGGGACAAACACACTTACTGCCATAAAGGATTTCATCCATAATACACATGTATGTAGAAACAGATAGACCAAATGGCTCAAATACTTCAACAAAACAACCTTGGATATTGCATCCCCAAGGGAGCCAGGAACAAGAAGCCAGAAGATCAAAATCCCAAGAAAGGAAATTTTAGCCATGCTTTGATTGACATCAACTCCTCTCCCGATGCTTGGATCGTAGATTCAGGTGCATCACACCACATGGAAGCCACAAAATAATTCTAGTCTTCATTGGACACATGCAAAGGTCCTCCTATTCTGATGGGGGACAACTCTCCAGTCGAGGTCACCGGCAAAGGAAGAATTGAACTCACAAATGAAAGCTTCAAGAATGTGCTACATGTTCCCAAACTTTTCTTCAATATTCTCTTTGTGTATCATATGACAAACTCCAGCACCAGAAAGAGAGTCATATTCACACCTAATGCAGTGGATATCTATGACATGCAAACCAATTCTAGGGTTGCTACTAGTGAGGTAAATCATCAATCCAGACTCTACACATTTTCTGAATTTATTGAACCATATTTTGCATTACTACTTAACCATGTTGATGAAAGAAATATGATATGGCACGAAAGGTTCGTGCATTTAAATTTTAGATATATGCAACATCTTAGAAATCAGGGAATGATTGATGGTCTACCTGACATCCACTTCTCCAAAGGAATTTGTGAGGGATGTGTTCTTGGAAAACACCCTCAAGAGAAATTCAACAAAGGAAAGACTCATAAGGCTTCCTTTCCTTTAGATCTGATCCATAGTGACCTCATGGGATCTTTTCCGCATCCATCAATCAGTAAATCAAGGTACATGCTCATTTTTTTTTATGATTTCTCATGCTTCACATGGATTTTCTTTCTCAGGAAAACATCAAAGGTCTTTCAACACCTCAAAGATTTCAAAGCCCTTGTTGAAACACAGCCAGGAAAGAAGATAAAAGTCCTCTGAATAGATAACATGGGAGAATATGTCAACCCCGAGATACAAAATCTTTGTCATGATGTTGGGATTTAGTTGCAACACATGGTTCCTTATAGTCTACAACAAAATGGAGTTTCTGAGCAGAAAAATAGATTTATGAAAGAGATGGCATCTTGCATGCTACATGGAAAGTCACTTCCACAAAGATTATGGGTTGAAGCACTTAATTGTGCAACTTACATCCAACACATATCTTCCCATAGATCTGTCAAGGATAAGACCCCCTACGAGGCTTTGAGTGGCCTCAAACTAGAAGTGACCCACTTCTGTATATTTGGTTCTCATGCATGGGCCAGGGTTTCCTCTGAGAAGAGGAGGGAACTTAATCCATAGAGCACAGAGTGTATCTTTGTTGGATACCCTGACGGTGTGAAGGGATACAAACTCATTGATCTTTCCTCAGACCGACTCATCATTGAGCGCAGTGTCCAATTCGAGGAAAGTGTCTTGCATGTACCTCAACAACCACATGCAGACACTTTTTTTCTTCCACCTGTTAGAGATGATGAGCACGCACATGCCGACTCTTCTTCAGATGAGAGTTCTGATTCATAGGATTTAGATGATTCAGATACCAAGTTAGTACAGTCAGATGCAGATTCAGTGCATGCAAATGCAGATGTAGAGCCAAAGCAGAGGCCCAAGTGGTCCAAGACTACTCTTCAGGATGCAGGGGATCTTGTTGGGGATCCAGCCGATCCTAGGAGGGCTCAATCTGATTTCGAGGAGCCTCCTCTTTCACTCACTACCACTAAATCAATGCCACCCATGAATCTTTTCTTGGTTCAGTCTTTAGATCCACAGTCCTATGGCAAGGTTGTTGGAAATCCCTTTTGGGAATCCACCATGCAGGAGGAGTACAACTCCCTCCTTGAGAACTATATTTGGGATCTGGTTCCCCTTCCTGCAAGAAGGAAACTTGGCAGGTGCAGATGGGTCTATAGGACCAGGAGTGCAACAGATGGATAGGTTAACAGATATAAATCCAGGCTAGTTTCCAAAGGATTTCAACATGTGTACGGTATTGACTATGATGATACCTTCACTCCAGTAGCGAATATGGATTCCATACATTTGGCACTTTCCATTGCGGCATCCAAAGGATGGGAATTCCATCAGATGGACGTGAAGAAGGGATTTCTTCATAGAGATCTCTCTGAGGAGATCTATATGGAGCAGCCCCAAGGATTTATGTAGGATTCACCTTTGGTCTGTCGACTGAAGAAGTCTCTTTATGGCCTCAAGCAGGCTCCGAGGGAATGGTATGCCAAGATGGACTTTTACATGCTGCCACAAAACTTTGTATGTTGTAATTCATACCCGAATGTTTACATGCTTAGGATGACTGATTCACTTCTACTCCTAGTTTTGTATGTTAATGATTTGTTGATCACTGGTTTCTAGAATTCAATGATTGTTGCAGTCAAGAGGATTTTTCATGACAAGTTATTGATGATGGACATGGGTCCGTTACATTTCTTCCTTAGACTCGAGATCAGTCAGGGTGCATCATGCATCGAACTGTCTCAGGCCAAGTATGCACGAGATCTCCTTGAGATATTTCACATGACAGACTACAAGTCTGACTTGACTGCTTTCCTATCAGGAGTTAGACTTGAGGATGGCACAAACACTCCAATGGTGGACATCACACTATACACACAACTAGTGGGGAGTTTGTTGTATCTCACACACTCTATACTATACCTCTCCTATCTAGTTGGAGAAGTCTCCAGGTTCATGCAAGAGTCGCATGAGCTACATTGGAATGTTGCAAAGTGTATCCTTCAATACGTACAAGGCACCATCAACTTTGGGATTCACTATGCAACAGACTCTACATTGGACCTCATCAGGTTCACTCATTCTGATTGGGTTGCCGATAGTATTAATCGCAAGTCCACATTTGGTTACTCACTCAGTCTTGGTTCCGGGTCAATCTGTTGGTCGAGCAAGAAGAAGGCTTCTATTTCTCTATCTTCAGTCAAGGAAAAGTACAAAGGGGTAGTTAACATAACCATTCAGGCTATGTATATACACCATTTTCTCACTGAGTTGGGCATTCAGTTTCATTGGTCGATCTTCATCTGGTGTGACAACCAAAAGAACTTTGAAGTTCTACAGAGATCAAGTTCAGAGGTAGCAGACGAAGGCCATCGATATCCACATGCACTGCATATGAAACTTAGTACACGAGGGGATCATCGACCTGCAGTTATGTCCTTCAACAAAAAAAACTGCAGACATCTTCACCAAGACCTTCATTGAGAAAAAAATTCATTCTCTATGCAGTTGTCTTGGAGTGAAGGACACAGTTTCCTAGCAACTGTTAGTTCTTATTTTTACATACATTGTACATTGAGGGGGGGTTTCCCATGAGTTTTTCCTTCTTTCCTCATTTATTTCAGTGTATCTTTTGTATTTGGGTACCTAAGATGGCCTCGTTTTTGGGACCCATTCTTTATTTTCACCATAGTGATGTTCAGGGGGGGTTTTGGAGATACTTCACACACTAGGATTTATTTTTTCCTAGGGTTTTCCCTATGTTTATTAGTCATTATTCAGTCTCCTATAGTTTAGGGAGAATATTTCTCTAGGATAATATTCTCTTCAGTTCACACTTTAGTTTGATAAGTTAAGTGGAGTCTAGATGCCACATTGGGATCATCACCATGCATCATTGGGATCATCACCAACTAATGCGCATTGTCCTTGGGATTATCACTAGACTAGCACATTACTCATGATTCCCTAATCTCCTCCTCACTTCATTCTGTTTCATTCAGTTAACTGAAGAATGAGAGGCTAGTTAACTCAGACTAGGTGACAATTCACTCCTGTAACTACCTGAGAGACTAGACTAGGTGGCAGTTTAATCCCGTAACGGTTGGTGTGTGTCTAGATCACTCTAGACCACCACTATGGCGCATTGGATTTTCCTCTAGTGTGCATTAGTTGAGTTATACATAGTATATCATGTGTAAATTATCATTCATTCATTTGGTTTAATGAGAATTCTTCCATTCTTTCTCGCATGCTTCTCTTTTCTCATATTTTCTCTGCAAACTATGTATGTCATTTGCTAGCTAGATCTATTATGTGCAGGTTCAACACATTTACACCAACTAGGTCTTCACTCTCCAAGGTTTTCCTATTTCAAAAGTAGCTTGATGATGCTTTCCAAGAAAACATCCTTCACATACACCATGAAAGGGAACAACCTTAGGTAATCTAGTAGCCATGTTGTGTTTCACCATCATTTTAATGCTTCAAATATTCATATGTTTGAGTCGTTCAAGACAAAGTCTACTTTAATTGTTTGTGTTGACTATGAGTGCAATCGATCCTATATCTTTCTTGGGAAATTCAAAAAACTTATATAGTTTTTCCTTTGGATCAAGGAAACCTTCAGTGACAAAAAATAATTTTTGTTGTGGATATCCTTCAACAAATTTATCTAGCTAGAAATATCCCTTAATGTTTCGAGCTAGGTACATGATACACATAACTGATTATGCATTTTGACATTAAAAATTTCTACAAATAACGACAATAAGTAAATAATCACATGCTACAAATATTTATTTTTCTAAATCTTCTTTTAATGAAGAAAAGAGAGAAGCATATTTAACCATATTATGGGTGCAACCAAAGTTGACTATCCATTTGCTTTGAGAATATGAGCATGAAAGTCCTAAGAAGCACTAATAGAAAACATATAGTTATCTACCTTCCCTTTTAAATTTTGGTTATGTAGGTTGTTTAGCCTTCCATTCAACATGTCTTTTTCAAGCTTCTTTACTTTTTTCTCTAGGTACTTGGTCTTCTACGAACAATCCTTCTCCATATGTCTCAATTTTCCATAATAGTTGTAGGTCTTGTTTTTATCTTTCTTAGTTGAAGTTTGATCACCATGCTTCTTCTTAGTAGTCTAGTTGATGCAATGATGCTCTTTCTCCTAGCTACATTGTGGACCTCTTTATCTATAATCATTAGAGGAATTTTGAGGTAAAAAATGGGTCTCAAAACAATAAATATACTATCAAAATCAACTTTAAAAGAACCAATAGGATTCAAGATGATGATGTCAACCATAAAGAGTAAATATTTTTGGAGGGAAATGAAGAAAACTACTTTTTTTAATCACATTTTTGACTTATCTCCTTATAGGTTTACTCAAAGTTGAAATGTAGGCACTCATTGGATGCATGACTATATTTCACATCCAATGATTACCCACTATGCATAGTTTTGATATACCCACAGTGAGATATATTGAAAACACATTTTTTCATGTATTTCCAGTTTATCTCACTACAGATCTATCGAAAGTATGCATAGTGGGTACTCATTGGATGAATAATTTAATTTTGCTTCCAATGAGTGTCTACACTTGAAATTGAAGTAAACTTATAAGTCTATAAGTTGAAAATATGATTTAAAAAAAACAGTTTTATTTCTTTCCCTTTGAATATTCATATTTCTTATTTTATTATTTTAACTATTCTTTTATTATTTTCCTTGGGAGACCCATATTAGACCTCAAATTTCTTCTAATGATCAAACTTTGCCTTTCAAAAAACAATCTTTTTGCTTGACCTCAAGTTTCCCTTCATCAAGCAATTTTTCATGTTCTCTAATCAGTAAACCACAGAAAGAATCAAAGGAATAGTCATTATCATCATCTTTTCTAGAGGTCCAGTTGGCATGAAATGTCAAACAAAACACATAATATGGTATCTTCATATTCATCATCATTTCTATGAGTTGAGAATCTTTCTTGGGAAAATCCCTTTTACATCCACCCAATTTCAACTAAAGTTCCTTCACACAAGACAAATAATATTCAATTCTTTCAAAAGAGAGGATCTAGAGTGATCAACTCTTTCTCAATTTTTATAACTTGAATTTCATCGGTTTTATCAAACACAATCTTCATCTTCTTTAGCCTCATTCTTCTTTCTGACGATGAAAAACCTATGTTGGGCATCCTTTGGATCCAAAACCACATCTTTTGCAAACTTCCATAGTGCTTTACTCTTCAACAATGTTTCCATATCTTGTATCCAAATTCCATAATTGTGGCCATTTATAACCATGAGATATTGCTTGGAACTCATAATGTTGATCTATAGATATAATCACATATTTACTATGCAATTTTAAACCTTGAACCAATATACTATACATATACCACAGATTAAGAGTGCATACAACTGACATACTCGATAACACTTGTAGGAAACATGATAGATATCAAACCACTATCTTTGATACCATTTTGGAGAGTCAGAGGATTAGGTAGATCAGAGAGATACTATTCCAATAGAGAGGTGGTGTCTAAAGACATCATTATAACACAACCGAGCATAGATCAACATACATAATATTATAGAATAAGTTGTAGTTTGGGAAAATCCTGACCCAACCACAAAATCAAGTGGTACAACTTGGGAATCATACACCCAATGTCACCTTGATGTAGGTCCAACACTTCAAGGGTGACTAGGTCACTCTAGGGAGGTGGTCCCAATGACCATAGAGGGAATTAGATGTAGATGAATGGGTATGGAAGTGGAGCCCCTAGAGATCAAATCTAAATGGAGTGAAATGTGGGAAGAGATGCCTTGTAAGTTAAGTGATTGTTTCCCCAAAGGTGAAGTACTTATTTAGATGATTGTACTTACTCGAGACATAAGAAAATCCAACTTGCAATGATATATGTTAATATGGATCAACAAGTTAAGCTTGTTGTCCCTAATTTGCAGCAGCATATGAAATTTTATATCAGCAAGTAAGATATTTCAAATCAGCATGCAAAGCATAATATCAATCAATAATATTATCAATGAGTATGGCAATCAATTATGACTGAAAAATGACATTTTGAGGATAAACAAAGCAAGTTGTTGTAACATGTATTTTCTGCAGAAAATTGCAGCCTTATGGCTGTAGAATTCATTCACTTTTATCATAAACCATCAAAATATTCCAACAAATATCCCAAAATATGTGCCCTAGTTAATAGAGTTAGTGAGCAAAAATTAGGAGCTAGTCTAGGGTTACTTTAGGAGTTAAGAGTGAATTAGTAGCTAGGGTTATGCAACCTTAATGGTTGTAGGTTAAAGTTTGTAACATAAATTAAAGTAGTGGGAGAGAGGGGACGTGCTGGTTAACTACTCTTCTATTATGTCTGAGTTTATTGACCCAGGTTTCATGTATGTTCGAGTTTCCAACAAAGGTTTCATGTATGTTCGAGTTTCCAACAACACACAAGATGCACTGCGCAATCTCACCCGAGATAGCTTTAATGGATGGTTGTAAGACTCAGGTGTTTACATCCTAGGATTGAATGTGAGATAAGCGAGATAAATATTGAACCATTATTATACCTTGTAATTGCAACATACTGTTATTCCTAACTATGCAGTAACTCCAATAGATTATTCCCTCATTATCGCAAAAGCACTTAAACAGATGATATAATAACTCATTCATTCAACATAATAATAATTTCTTCAGATAATAAAGATATGAAAGCATTCATCACATAACACAAATGTTACCGTGGTTCACCCCCTCATGGGGCTACGTCCACAAAGATTTGGCTCTCAACTCTTTTATTATATTATTTCTGCATCTACAAGGCTGTGCACTTACAACTCTTCTCAGTCGGGTAAGATCTATATGAGGTGGACTATATCACACCAGGCTCCCCAGCCTGCGAACTAACCCTCAATATCTACCCTCCATCATTTTCATAGCTCAACAACTTATATAAAATATCTTATACCGCAAAACACTACATATCACATTAACTCATGCATAGCTACAACAATAACAATAATCTGAACCCGACCCCTTATGATACCTAAGTATCTATATTTATAAATTTCGAGCTCTTCAACCGTTTACAATACCTTACCAAAACCCTAAACCTACTGTCGTTAGGTCTTCCTCCCATGCGTGTGTGTTGTTCTTCCTTCCAATTGTTGCTTTCCTTGCATGCGCACGTGTTGTGTTTCCTTCCAGATGTCGCTTCCTTTGTGCACGCTTTCTTTCCCAAAAATGCCATGCTTTTCCCCTTTGGCCTGCCTCCAACATGCCCCCAAATATGACATGTGGCTCGTCCCGAGGCACCTATCATTTGTGTGATTCTTCGATCTCCTTGGTGATCGCCTGGAAATTTTCCTTGAGCTCTGCTACGTGTGTCTGCACCTGCGCATTCTTCTCCTTGAGTGTGTCCACTATCTAGACTACATTTTCATCACAGATCAGTTCCACGCACTCTACCTGGGTCTGTGCTATATGTGCCTTGGCTTCCTCTGCTTGTGCCAAGACTTCTGCTACCTGTTCTTGCAACGGTTCCATTTGAGCCTGCCGCTCCTGTTTTTGTGTCTACGCGGTGGTGATCTTTGCCTGCAATTTCTTCATTTCCTGCATTCCCTTGACGCGTTATGTAATTGGCATTGTCTTATGCGTTTGTTTGAGTTCTTGGATCATTGTGTTGATACTTTCCTCTTCTTTGTCCCACTTTTGGACCTGCTGATCCTCCTCTAACTTAGTCCAAAGTCGTGTTGCTTTATCGAACAAGTCAGTTGCTGTGCTGACCTGCTGCTCTATCTCGTGCAACTGTGTTGTTGCTTCCTGCTTCCTCTACTCCTTTACTACTGATGGAGTTGTTGGTATGACTTTTTCTCAAAGATTCTCAATCTCCTTCTGATATTGATCGATTTCCTGCGCAATCTGATCAATATTTTCTGCTACTAAGATTTCGTCTCTCTACACGACCTGTGGAATCTTCTCATAAGTTCCTGCCACTTTCTGTTCCAATTCTTTTATGCGCTCCTTTTCCTCCTGGGTCTCAATTTTAGCCTTCTCGTAGACTATTTCCAGTGCGTCCCTCTTCTATATTGCTCACTGCAATTCGACCAAGTCTTTGTGTGCGCGAGACTGTACCTCATTGTTTATGCTAACCTGCAACTTGTGTAGTGCCTTGGTTGACATCCGCGTCAACACCAGTTAGGTTTGGCTTAAGTCCTTCAGGGGTGTTTGCCCCACAATCTCATCCATGCGAAACATACTGGGTGTGATGTGGAATGTTTTGTTACGGTGTGTTAATGGATGGATTGTGTCTCGTTCCTCTACTTCCACTCTTTTCCCTATCTGTGGTGTTGATGGTTATGTTCCCCTACTTCTTGATGTCTACCCTTCCTCGATTTGCTTGAGGAGCTGCCGTGTGTTTGCCAATTTATCTTCAATCCTATCCCTGTGGTGCGCAGCATGGTCAAAATCCTTGGATAGACAATCTTGGATCATTCGGGCTATCATTTCACCATCATCCTCCATGATCGTATACTATGGCGGTGTTCTTTGTGCCTTTGATTTCTTATGCACGCCTCCTATTTGCGTGGCTAGCCTCTTATTATTCCCTAGTTCCTGTGGGTTTGGCCTTGCTGTGGTCTCCTACGTGGGCTCAGTCTGTTGCTGCTGGTCCTCGACCGGATGCGTCTTATTCTTCTTTCCATTCTGGGTCCTAGTCTTCATTGGCCCTTCATCTGTTGGTGTTGTTTTTCCCTGGCGCATTCTTCATTTCTTCGGCACTTGAATTTCCTTTGGATGGGTCTCTCCCTACCCTGCCTCTTCTTCTGCTGGTCTGTCCGACAATTCCTGGGTAAGGATGGGAGTCTTCCACTCATTGTCCCATTCGATGATGACCATGTCGATGTCGCCCTCTATGATACAATAGTGCATTTGTAGCCATTGTTTTTCAGGATCCTTCCTCGCCTGTATCCACATTGTATGTCATATGTCTTGGAAATTGGTGATGCCTTTATATCGCGCGACAACCTCTGGTGTTATTCTCCACCTTTTGGAGATGGATTCCTGTAGGTCGCGTAGGTATTCTTTAAGGTGGCCCCATTTGCCTTTTTGTTCCTAGCCTTTGGCTTAGCTCTGAGAAACAAGTATCTCGGTCCTTGATTTGGTTTGGGTCTGGTACCAAAAATTACATACCTTGGCTCTCTCCATCCCATGAAGGCTATTAGTGTGATCAACCATAAATAATGAAATTTTGTTCCTAGATCATGCGCATCCTTGTAGTCATCCAGGAATAGGTTCAAGAGATACAACACCCAACTCATTGTGGTTCCTTCTGCGCATTGAGCTGCAACTGCAACAACTCCAGCTGGAACTTCTTCCCTGCGGTATTTTCTTAGCATCTTGCAGGCTAAGATTTTCGTGCCCAGTTGTGTTGCGGCATCGTTGATCCTCTTGATAATGATCCCTCTCGTTCCCCTGTTAGGTCCATACTTTTTATTCATCTCTTCTGCTAGCACCTTCTCCCTATCTTTGTCATCCAGAAACTATGCGGGATCCATGCCCCGAGATGGCAATCATGTTATGTTTGTGATAAGATTTACGTCTATCGACACGAGCTTGTCCAACCCGATTTCCCCGCCATGTGTGACTACTAGAAACTGCTTGACGCATGCGGTTGCGTGCTGACCCCTGCCAAAATGTGGTAGGTCCACCAGACCTAAAATTCCTGTCTTCTCCAATCCTGTTTCCCATTGGAGTGGTTGATCAGTTAGTTCCCCAAACAGATTTTTTCCCACTGTCTCCATGTATACTCTCTTTGCAAGTTCCTAGAACTTATCTTCGTCTGCTACATCTGGTCCTGAGCTTCCCTATATGACCCAACAAATCTGGTCCTGCCTGTACCCCACCTGGTATGCATGGGAGAACGACTTATTCTACCAGTTTCTTGCAAGGTGACCTAGGTATCTGTATCTTGTATTTCTTCGATGGTGGTGGTTGGCTCGAAGTTCTAGCGACTTCTGGTTGTTCCTCAGTATGCCATTCTGACTAACCCATGATATCTTCGACCATTCATTCTGGTGGGTGGTATGATATGGTGGTTTGAGACTCATATGGCTCGATTGTTGTGTCCATATTCAACTTCATTCCATTGAATTTTGGAGTTGGTTCAATGCTCTTTGGTTGTAGCTCCTTCAGGGTTTATGTGTCCTGGTTCGGCTGCTCCTGTACTTCTGTCGGTATGCCTATACTCGTTCCCTCTAGCGTTGGTTGTTGGATTTTGTCCAATATGGGTGTAGAGTTCACTGGTGTTGTGTCTGGGGATGGGATTTCATCGATATTGACGATCTCTGGTGGCCTTTGTTCACCTTCTTCCGCATGCCCTCGTGACTTGGTTTTAACTCTGGTGGGTCTGGTGCTCTGGATTGCTTCTGTTTGCTTGGGTGGTGCCATGGTGTGAAATATCAAACATTTTCTAGGTTCAAATGGTCTCTGTGACCTCTATGAATTCACTCTATGATTTTCGACCTCTATTTCTCTCTGTCTTCTCTTCTTTCACGAATAAACTGTTTTCTCCCGTGTCCATGTGTTGTATGGGTTTCCCATGAAGCATGTCGATGACGCTTCCTTCATTATGGGTTTAATGCACCTTAACTATGGGTTCAATGAATATTTGATGGTTTCATACTTTCCATTACTCTGCATTTCCGTCTCATGTTGGTGTGATTAATGTGGTGTCCCATCGGTCCTTGTCGTCATTTAATTCCACCTAGTGCTATCATGTCGTCCTGCTTTTGCCGACATTCCTTTTCCAACTTGTTTCCTTTTGTATGTGACCGTTTTCCTTCTCCTCACTAAACTTGTGTTCCTAAGTGTGCGGGCTCTTTCTTTCTCCGGCGCACTATGCCCCTTTTGGTTATGTCCTTTCTTTTTTATTCTTTTTCGGGTTTTTTTTTTTTAATTAACTGCACGGTGGGTGGTCGACTATCCTTGTACAACTTTAGTCGGCTCCCATTGATCATCCCTCTGAGTTCTGCACCTGATAAATCTCTTAACTGTACATATCCTCCATCTGTGACAGATTTCACCTCGTACGGTCCTAGCCAATGCATTCATAGCTTTCCTGGGTGCTGAAATGATTTTCCGTCATAGATCAGTACGAGATCGCCTTCCTTGAAAGTTTTGTTCTTTATGTGTCTGTCATGCCAGGCTTTGTCTCTTGATTTCTGAACTTGTTGGTGGAATCCTACTAGGATCCTCTCTTCCTCCATGGTTATTAACTGATTCAGTCTCTCATGTATTGCGCCTCGTTCTATCATTTGTGTAATTGTTGCTACGTGCAAGCTTGGTACTAGAAATTCCAATGGAACCACTGCTTCTTGGACATAAACCAGTTTAAATGGTGTGTGCCCTGTCAAATGTTTGAACATAGTCCTATAGGCCCATAATACTGCTAGTACTTTGAGGTCCCAGTTATCTCTATTGACGTTACAAATATTTGTTAGCGTTTTCTCCAGGATTTTGTTGAACGCTTCCACTATGCCATTTGCTTGTGGGTGATATGGTGTGCTCTTCCGATGATGGACTTCAAACTCTTCAGTCATAGCATTGATGGTGTTTTTTATGAAGTGTGTGCCTTGGTCTCTCATAAAACATCTTGGGCACCCAAACCTAGTGATCACTTGCTCGAATAAGAAGTGTTCTTCTATTTCTACGCTGCAATCCTTCACTGGTGTGGATTCCACCCATCTGGTTAGGTATTCCGTCACGGTGATAATGTACCTTGCTCCTGTTCTTTTCATTGGTGGGTTGATTGGTCCCACAAAGTCTATGGCCCACTTATTGAATGCCTGGAGTGTTACCTGTGGTTGTAATGAAATCTCGTCCCTTTTATTGGGTTTGCATACCCTTTGACATATGTTACACCTTTGACAATAATCCTTCGAATCTCTGTAAATCGTTGGCCACCATAGCCCTGCGCGCAATACCTTCTGTGCGGTAGCTTTACCTGCGTAGTGTCCTCCTGTTATTCCTTCATGATCTTTTGCTAAGACTCGTGGTCTTTTGTGTTCTAATACATATCTTTGTAAGATGTTATTTTCTTCCATCTTATATAGGTGTCCTGTGATCAATTGATAGTCAGCAACACGGAATACCAGTTTCTTCTTCTGCACGGTGCTATATTCTTGTGGCGTAGTACCTGTGCTCAAGTACTAAATGATATCTGCGAAGTATTTGTCAACGATCTGGACTGAGAATAGTTGTGCATCTAGAAATGTTTCTTCTAAATTCGTAGGTTCTTCTCCATTTGTGACCCTTGAGAGGTGGTCAGGCCAGGGGTTCAATTTTCCTGGTTTGACGATTACTTCAAATTCAAATTCTTGAAATAGGAGTAACCATCGACAAATTATTCCCCCCCAACACTGGCTTGTTGAATATATATGTCAGGGCTGAGTGATCTGTGAACATCTTAAAGTGTTTCCCCAATAAGTAATGTTTGAACTTTTGTAGTGCATAGACCATAGCTAGGCCTTCTCTTTCTATCATGTTGTAGTTCTGTTCCAAGTCTGATAGCTCCCTACTCGCAAATGCTATCATGTGGTCCAAGTTCCCTGCTCCTGGCTGTGCCAAGATAGCTCCAAGTGCTATGGTTGATGCGTATACATGGACGTGAAATGTCTTTTCCCAATGCGGAAAGGCTAATATTGGTGCGATGACCATCGTTTCCTTTAGTGTATCTAGACCGTGTTGACACTCGTTGTTCCACTGAAACTTTGTATCCTTTCTGAAAAGATTTTTCATAGGTGTTGTTATTTGTGCATAACCTTTAATGAATTTCCTGTAGTATCTTGTGTGTCCCAACGTCTCTCTTAGCTGACAGACTGTTTTTTGTGGTGGTAGGTTAACAATGACTGCACTCTTTGTGGGATCTACAAGTAAACCTTTTTTGCATACTATATGGCCCAATAGTATCCCAAACGGTGTTAAAAATATGCATTTATTTATGTTTAGTGATATCTGACACTGTTTTCATATTTCCAACATTAGTCATAAGACTTCTACATGGTATTTCAACAAACTGTAGACTGTCCAATCATCCAGGTATACTTCGAGAAACTGGTGGATGAATTCCTTAAATGCAGCAATGACTACTCTGGAAAAGATTGTTGGTGCATTCTTCAGTCCAAAAGGAATGACTGTGTATTGATACGATCCCCATTCCGTGAGCGTGGTATTGTACCTATATTCTTGTGCTATCTTAATCTGATGGTATCCTAAGAATCCACCCATGAATGAGTAGGCTTTGTGGCCGCCTATGTTTTCTAACACTTCGTCCATGAAAGGTGTAGGGAATGGGTCGTGTAGGCATGGATCGTTCAACTTTCTCAAGTCGACGCATATCCTTATATCTCCTTGTTTCTTGTCATGTATTACCATTGGGCTTATCCATTCTGATTATTCGACCGGTTCTATGATGTTTTCTTCGAGCATCCTGTCGATCTTAGCTTTGAATTTCTGCTTATATATTGGGTTTAGTCTATATGTTCATTGTGTGATCGATCTTGCTTCAGGTATTAGTGGTATATTCATTTCTCCTAACTCTACGGATATACCCTTCATCTCTATAATGTTGTGGGAAACAAGCCGCTGTACTCATGCAATAATTCTGTTATGATTTCCACTGTTTGTTCATCCCAATAATCTCCAATGCTGGCCATTTTGGGATTTTCGATTGTCCCAATGTTGAATTTCGTTACTTTGATCGGTGTGGAAATGACTTCTGATTCTATGGGTGGACCTTCCACATCTCTTTCTCCTTTTGCTTCTTCAATCTGAATATCGCGTGAATCATCTTCATCTGGTGCGTCCTCTTGTACATGCTAACATGACAACATTTCCTTGACTGTTTTTTTGTTCCGCTGTTCTTTTTCTATGATAAGCTCTATTTCTAGTGTTTGGATGAATATCACATCTCATATATTTTTAAGAACGACATCTATGTTGGGGTTCTCATGCTTGAATGAGAAAGTGACTGTAAAATTCTATTGTAATGTCATCCAGGTCGAAGTTCCTTTGTGCAATTCCTGGTCTTTATACCAGTTTGTCGGTATGCCCTCTAGAGTGTGTATAAAATGATGAGGCCATTCCTCTGGGGGTGTCATTTTCCAAAGTGTTCTACACTCCAAGTGCTCCGCTGATGCCATTTGTCCATCATACTTTTGTTGTCTGTTGTTTTTTTGTTCTGCATCGAACCTTATGTGCAGTAACCGCTTACATTGGTACCAGTCTGTGATGGTCTCTTTGTGTGTGCCCCACCATCTTGCAGGTGTGGCCTTGAGTGGTAGATCGAGTGCTAACAGTCTTTGGTTCTCTAATAATTCATCTTCATACTGTGCCAAATTTTTTTCCAAATCGTTGACTACGTGAAAATAGGGTGGTTCTCTGATTTCCGTGCCTACCCATCTTACTGCGCAGTCTATTCTTGCACATCCCTCCTCATGGATACTTCGTGTAGCATTTGTTTCCAGTTCTCTAAAACAATATTTGAGTCTATTGCACATGAGGTAATGCTCTGCCAACTGAGTATCCCATCTGCAATTGGGTTCACGTAATCCTCATCGTGCGCAGTTGTTTTGTACAATTGGTTGATTTCCTCTAAGTCTAAGAAAGTAGGTTCTACAAACCTCTCCCCTTATGATGGGTTTAATGGTGCGAAGACCCTGTATTCTCCTGTTTCAAATGTAATTTTCCTGGTCTTTAGGTTGATTATGGCTTGGTTTTCAAACACCCAATCTAGACCTAGCAATGTTGGTTAAGGTGTTGTACCGTACACTATTTCAATGACTTCAAAATCTGCTTTAGTGCACACTCCGTCTAGGTCTACTGTCACTCCTTTCAGTCTACCTATTGGTAGGACTTTGTGTTGGTTTTCCAGTTTCAATTGGATAGGTGAATAGCCTAATGTGGGCTCTCCCATGCATTGCCATGTCTTCTTTGGGAGTACATTAACTTCAGATCCTAGATCTAGTGTGATGTCTCCCATATTGAAATCTCCAATGTTGGCATTCAGTCTAAATTACCTACTTGTTCTTCTTCTTGTGTGTAGGTGATTGACTATTTTTGGTTATAGTTTTGATTTCATCTCGATACTACATTTTTCTAGTATGTTTTGCAATATTTTCATAGATGATGGATCACTTAATACCTTTACACATGATTGCAAAAATCCTTTGATTGTACTTACTTGTCCCATGGAATGCATTTCGCTGGTATGATCCAATAACGAAGGCATTTCATGTTCTGGTGCTTCTTTACTTTGTTGCGCAGTTGAATTCGTCGCAATATCTTCCTTCTAGAATTATTATCAGGCTTGATTAAATATCTCCTTTTCCTTCTGCGTGTCAAACTGCTTCCTTGGTTCAACGTTCTTTTTGACCCATTGATTTCGTGTCATCTCTTGTCGAACGACATCGTCCCCTGTTTTAGCTCCTCTGTGAGCAATGATATTAATGTTTCGTCCTTCATCCCTTGCTTCGACGGAAATCCACATAACATTCTGGTTGTTTTGGTTCCTCTTTTCCTGGATCTTTACTAGGAGTGTCGAACATTCTTCTAAATCGTGGTCCGATGCACAACAATACATACAAGTTGGTGGTGGAAGTGGACATTCCCTTGCATAATGTCCCAATTGTTAACAATTGTGACACACTACTGGTCCTCTACCTCGTCTGAAACCTCATCTTTCTAAACCTCCACCTTTGTAGCTTGCTTTGTTTCCTCTCGGCGCATTATATTTAGGTGTCTGGTTATACTACACGATATTGTACTGAGGTTGTGCTGCGTTGTACGGTGGCTATGCATTATTGTATGGTTGTTGTGCAGTATTATACTACTGCTGCACAATGTTGTATGGAGATGGATTTGGGTTAAACCGTGGTTCAGGTTGCCCTGCCATCATTTTTCCCTGCACTCTATATGTGTCTGATGTCCTTTCTCGCATCAAATCCATAGTTCTACAGTCTTTGTCATCATGACTCACTAACTTGCAAAAGGTGAAGTATGAATTGTTTGGGACTGTTTGGTATTTTTGCATCATCGGGCAGTGATAGGGGTTGTGCCCCGGTTTCTTACAAAATTCACACCATGGTCCTCCTGTGGGTAACGGGTTTGGCATTCCTCCTGCCATATACTGCATGAATGTTGGACATTTGTTCTTGTGGTGTCCCTCGGTCCTACATGTGGTACATCAAACAACTTCACGTTTGTCTTTGTTATTATTCTGGTTTAGTTGAAATGTTAAATTCTTCAAGTCCTCCTTCAACTCTTCAATAGATGGGTCTATTTGCTGGTACTGGTTTTCTTCTAGTTGCAAGGTTGCCTGCATTTGGAACTTCCATTGTCGTAATGGATATTGCAAGTGTGGGAGTAGTGAATTGACAAACAAGTGTCTATGCTGCGTATCGGTCATGAGATATTTTAACTTTCCCTTTAATCATTTGAATCTCTGGTCAATCTCCCATACAAATTCTTCTGGTTTCTGTGAGATTTCTATCATCTCATTCATGTATTTATACTCGGAGCTCAGCTTCTAGAACTCATTTATCAGTAACTTCTTAATGTCTGCCAGTGTCCTTGTCATCCCAGGGGCACTGTGTGCATCTAAACTCATGTACCAGTCTAGTGCACGGTCTCTTAGCGTAATCGCTAACTGGACAAGTTTGGTATCTTCATCAGTGATATATTTTTCTTCTCAGATCTTCGCGCAAATGAACAAGTGTTTCTTTGGGTCTTCTGTTGCTTCTCCTCGAAATTCTAGTAACCTGATGGTGGGATCGTGTCCTTCCATTATGAATGTTGAACTACTACCTCCACGTGGTGTAGATACTTGACTAGTACTGCCTGAACTGGCTTCTCCAGTTGTTGTTCCTTGCGTAGATGTACTTCCTATTGTCTGACTACTTCTGAAATTTGGTTGTCGAAACGATGGTGTTCTCTTTGGTGTATTAGTTTCAAATGGGTTTATGGGTTCCACACTAACATTAATATGGATGGGGGTGTTGCCTTCTCTTCCTGTTCTTGGACCTATCATCTTCCTCTCATATGTTGCGCATAGGATTTCCTTAATCTGCTCCACAGCCCGGAGATCCTCTACCTCTTCCTCATCACTCGCCAAGCCTTCCCTCATGACTACGAATCTCTTCTTGGTATTCACCTTGTATTGGTAGGGTACTTCGTTACACGTCTTTGCAGTTGTCGTCATGATCTTCTTGATCCGGTTGTTGTCCATTATGATTGGGTCCAAGGGTTCCTCCTGCTTTCCCTTATTCTTTCCTCCTTCCATTTTTCCTCTTTCTGTCAGTGCTTCCCCCCTTCCCCCATGCACGCAGGGAAGTTTAGCTATCTGGCTCCATTGTCAATACTCCTTTGTTATACAAAAATATCTTAATAGAAGTATACAACAATCAAATGTACCTTCCTCAGGGTCCATGTAGAAAATCTTGCTCTGCTACGCTATACGACTTTATTGTATTGACTGCAAAATCTGTTATAAAACCCGCCACAATATTGTCAAGCCAAAAGTCTACTGCGCGGGTGAACTTGTTCGTTGCATGGTTATCCTTCAACCTTAGTATCCACTCCTGTAATAGATGTGGAAAATCACAGAAAAAGACTTCGTGTAAATCAGTAAACACATATTTCTCCAGATATTTTTGACGTGTTATTCTAGGGTTTCTATTGTCTTTCTGTGAAACTCTAGATCCTTAGTTCTTATCCAATTTTTGATCTTTTCTTTTGTGGGATTCCACGGTCTCAACATTCCCTCCTAATGGCTCATTGGTCTCTTCCTTAACCTTTTCTTGATCCGCTTCCAATAGATCTTCAACTTATCTCCTCTACTCAATCCTCTCCTGTTCCTACCAACAACAACATAACCATTTTTTGGTTAACCACTCTTCTATTATGTCTGAGTTTATTGACCCAGGATTCATGTATGTTCGGGTTTCCAACAAAGCCTCTAAAACTATCGGCCCTCTTGGTAAACCATAAGGAAACGCAACACATAGGATTCATTGCACAGTCTCACCCGAGATAGCTTTAATGGGTGGTTGTAAGACTCAGGTGTTTACATACTAGGATTGAATGTGAGATAAGCGAGCTAAATATTGAAGCATTATTATACCTTGTAATTGCAACCTATTGTTAGTACCGACTATGCAATAACTCCAATAGCTTATTCCCTCATTATGATTGTTGCGCCTCTTTTGTCACCTAAATGAGAAAAATGGAGATGCTTGCAAGCCCAATTGGGTTCTGGGCAAGACAACAATGAAGGAAAGAGTGATGCTTACAAGCCCAGTTGGGTTAGCTAAATGAGCAAAATAGAGATGCTTACAAGCCTAGTTGGGTTAGCTAGGAAAGACAATAGTGAAGGAAAGAATTATAAGTATAAATCATAAAGGATAAGCAAAGAACTAAGCTAAGAACATCAAAAGAAACTAAAATAGAGTGCATAAGGACATTAGAACAAGAAATAAACAACACTCATGCCACCAATGGAAAGGATTGTATTAGTGGAAAGAAAACACCAAAGAGAAAGGGAGACTTTGGGTCCCCTCTTCCTCCAAGGGAGGGCTCTTGGACCCCCAAATATTGAGCTCTTCTTACAAGTAACAAACTAGAATGAAATGGTGAAGAGAATCCAAAGAACATTCACTCAAGAGGTGATATGAATGGTTGAATGAAATGGTGCTTGTATACTCTTGATAAGAAAAGAGGCTTCTCCAAGAGAATATAAGTAGCATAACAATACAAATGAATTCCTTGAAAATATAGTGCACCCATGGCCTCTTTTTATAACATATCTTTGAGGCATTATTTAACCAGATTTAGTGTGAACAAGGGGCCCTTTAGGTCTTTGACCAGCCTCCCAGTCGGATTTAGCCGAGATTTGGGTGTCAAATCGACTTGGAAGCTGAACCAGAAGTGGGTGGAAGGCCGACCAATATCATAAATGTGTCTTTTTAAGGTGTGCACAAACTTGTGTGTCCACAGTCGTGCATTGGGCGCATGTGCGCTTTTCTGACGTTATCTGACTGTCGCATGTGCACACGCACCTTGTGTAGTTTTAGCGCATGCTAATTTTATTGATGGTTGTATAGTTTTGGACCTTCTGGAAATGCATTTTTGGTCCATGAATGAACTAATGGGTGTTTTGAAGATGATGGATTCCTATAACCATTTTCGGATGAAATTCCGATGATAACAGATGCCCCCTGATGTGTGAGGTTAGGAGCATATGTATAGCCTAAATACATCATTGTTTATTCTATTGAGAGTACTTGTGTAAGAAAAAACATTGTTGGGAGTGTCAAGAGCGACCCATTGGAAGGAGAGGGGAACCTATAGGACCCAAACCTTTCCCAAGGTGTGAAAAAATAAAACTGTGTACAAACGAGGCAGGCATGCCCCATGCTCATGTCATGTAACTCAAAAATGTGTAATACATTAACTAAAGTTGTGTGTTGGTGTAGATGAATGCAGTGCCCTCGGGGGCGGTTTGATAATGGCAGAGGACAATTTTGAGGGTGAAAAAATTCTGAAAAGAGGCGATGACACCTGTAAGAAGGGTCGATAAGTCGCGAGCATTGATGGCCCAACAATTTTCAAAGGTCTTTGAAAAATATAAAAACAAATGCAATGGTCGAAAAGTAAGACCCACCGTAACATGATATGGTTTTGAAGTCGAATGCTATGGGGGTCAACGACAACAGAGAGAAATGATGGTTCTCCCTGTGCCGTCTGAGACTCCTAATTGTAAAGGTAATGAGAGTCAAGATACTATCGCCCTTCTGGAAACTGTGATGATGTCGACAGAAAGGGAGACACGACTCCAAGAAGCAAAGGGATTCATGAAATCCACTCGATGAGATAAGGAGCTGATGAGGTACATGGATGAAGTCAGGATGCGATGAGACTCAAGACTGCCCTTGGCTGGGGAGATATGCAAAGTGAAAGCAACCGTAAAACTGAATCTAGTGTCAAGGGGATGACTAGACGAGGGTGAGTTGTGCCAGAGGCGTGACAAAATGGACAAACACAGAGATCAAAAAGGTGTATGGAATGTAAGTAAAAAATTCCCCAACCAAGGGCGACAAGGGTTGCTTTCCTGAAAAAGTAAGGTCACTAAAGGCAACAACATAAAGCTATGTAAATGTGGGAAAAAGGTTTTGTACAATTACTGAAAGAATAAAGACTTAGTTGGGATGACTGTGCAGATACAGAAATGGGTGCCCCAGTGTAATATGGCTTGGTTGATGATGGCGCAAGTTGTTTGGGAAACAAGTGGAGGGTGAGGGCCCCATAGGTGGGTCTCTATATTTAGGGAAATGTATGGAGGAAAATCTGCATATGGGAAAACTAACGGTGGATGAAAATCGAGGGTTAATGATACTACAGGGGTGCAGTTAAAATAGAACCATGATGAAGTAACTTAGGATTCCATTGGGTAGGCTAGCATAATCAGGAGAAGTAGTATTGGATGGTTCTCGCTGATGCATAAAACTATCAGGACTCCCATATCGAAAGGGTGAAAACAACATNTAGTACTGAAATGTAGAAGAGGTGACAGTATTGCAGAGACGTACATAGGGATCTTAGAGGTAAAGATTGGTGGGTGTCATTGGGAGATGCAATTTGATATTCAGAGGGAATGACTACATGCCAGTGTCGATGATATACCTGAAGGAATACTACTGACGTATGATGATCAAGTACCTGCACACATGAAAACATAATATATGACGTGAACAATATCTGAAGAGAAAGATCATATAAAAATTATTCAATAATATGTGAATGTAAGCATGCGTACCTGAGTGTCAAATGAGAAAAATTCCCCCCGGGCGTTAAGGATGGAAAATGGCCTGGGAAATGGAGTTGTGTAGGTGACAGGGTTATGATCCTGTGGCTAAAGACGGATCGAAAAATAGACGCCCGAAGCTCCCGGAATTGAGTCTGAAAGTTTGGAAAAATGGACTATATCTATAGTTGTAGGGTCCACAATGCCACCTCATTTATACCTACTGTATTATTGAGTGGACGAGTGATTTTAGAGAAGATTTAGATATTCTGGGAGATCGAGGCAGCCGATTCAGGATCAACGGGCTTCAGGTTAGTTGTCATATCCTCCTGCATAGAATTAGGGTTTCTGTTTTTGGGCAGGGCCTGTATGGAGGGCCGTACAGGGGGTTTTGTGGCTATGGTCCTGTTGTGAGTGGTAAATAAAAGACGAAACTAGTGATGTTTGAAAGATGAAAGAAAAATAAACAGAAAGTTGGAAACAAAAAACCTTTACTTAACTCAACTTTCAAACTTAAAAACTTTTCTAAGATCTTTAAACAACAAACTTAAAGCAATATTTCACTCGACTACGATCTACTTATGATCTAAGTAAGCCGTCAAGAAATTATGAAAGCAAAGAATTTTCCCTGGTTACTAATGCAAAACAACACTTTTTAACCAAACAAAGAAATAAAAGTTTTTATTTTATTTTATTTGAATGCTCACAAAGCAAAAAGGAAAAATATCAACAAGTCAAAACCAAGAAAACTTCTGGCCTAAGCACGGATCGCAAAGAGTCACTTTAAAAATTGTCAAGAACTTATTTAAGACTTTAAAATTTTTTCTAAGATCTTTAAACATCAAACTTAAAGAAGGATTTCACTCGACTACGAGCTACTTATGATCTAAGTAAGCCGTCAAGAACTTATGAAAGCAAAGACTTTTCCCTGGTTACTAATGCAAAATAACACTTTTTAACCAAACAAAGAAATAATTTTTTATTTTTTTTATTTGAATGCTCACAAAGAAAAAGGGAAAAATATCAACAAGTCAAAACCAAGAAAACTTCTGGGCTAAGCGCAGATTGCAAAGAGTCACTTTAAAAATCACACACAAGCAAATTAAAATTGGACTCTCACACTTGTCTAAAAATCCTATAAAAGAACATTTTGAGGAAAAATTCTAAATGAAAAAAGAAATCTATTGTTGTGATCAAACCTAAGTTACTGACCGCTATGACAGAGACCCAAAAACCTGAGAGTATAACTCTTGTCAAAGGAAAGGATGACTGCCTCACCTTAAAAAAAATTCTCTCCACAAGCACATTGCTGATAGTTCAACAACAAGCGTGTGCATACGAGTTGTGTAAAGTCAGAGAGCATGTACACGCGTGCTAGCCTTATACAGACCACGTGTATATATGAAACTCTGAGATAAATGAAAATCCAAGCAAGCCAGCCCAGGCAGAGACTACTAGTACTGAGAACCAGAATCTCTTGAAGACTTAGACACTTACTTTAACAGAAAAAATAAAACAATTCAAGGAAAAATTCATAGAACAAACCAATCCGAGGTGAAACCTAAGCTATAGACCGCAAACAACAAAGACTAGAAAGAGTTCCAGAAAACCCCTGAGAAGGACTAATTCTGACAGGGAAAAAGATGACTGCCTCTCTAAAAGAAATTTTCTGGAATCATACATGTGACTGACACTTCCTCAGCTAGCGTGTACATGTGGGTTGCGAGAATGTAGGGTGTGGGTACACATGTGCAGACCTTACACAGGCCACGTGTACCTCTGTGGGTCTCGAAAAAAAATATAGTCAAGCAAATAAATAAAGATAACTGGTATGAAAGACCAGAATCTTTGTTAGCTCAAACTTTTGCAGAAACTTTAAAAACAGGAAATGAAACCAGTTCTTAAAAATACCCAAAAAATATTGCCAGGAACCCTAGAGATCTCTCGAGTATGGTCGCCAATTCTGTTGTGAGTGGGAAATCCCTCTACAGACTAGCACTTAGGGTTTTATTATGCATGCAGAAAAGACCTAAAGATTCGTACTTTCTACCGTCATCCCGAACCTAATCCCCATCATTCTTAAGCAAATCATAGTTAAGAAGATGAAGTGAGCATACCTTATTTTAGGCGTTTGATGTCGATCCTTCTTCATGCTTGATCACTCTTTGACTGCAGCTCTCCTCCCAAGGCTGACCTGCATTCACACAAAACAAACAAAGAACTCCACGGGCATTTGATATATAGATTAATGGGTTAGAGATTCAATCAACATGTATGCAATAAACCATGAAAACCTCATATGGTGGGGCATGAAAAGTACTTCTTTATTATTAACTTCAACAAATCAACTTACAATGATGAATCTGACCACTGCTCCACAAACTTGGTCCTGGGCTCCTCTTCAACTGTCCTCCAACTTCTTTTCTCTGTATTTCTCCTTGCACAAGGATGGCTAAAGGTTGGGACAAAGGGAATGCACAATCGGGTATAGTTTCTTTACTATGATTCTCCTCTTCCAAATGGGACCCCTAACAATTCTTTTATAGGCTAGAAGAAGCTAGGTATTTGGTCAAACCCTCGGCCATGCATGGCCGAAAGGTTTAGTTAACTCACCCAAAGCTGTGTGTTCTGTCAACAACTTTCATTTTTTCGTGCTTTTGTAGGTACACGCGGGTTGTCTTGGGTCAGCTAGCGTGTACACGCGTGCAGTAATGGAGCAGGGTGTGTTGGCCTTTATAAAAGGGGTTTTTAAGAAAAGTTGTTCAACCATATTTTGGCAAAGAAGGAATCTAAGATGGCCTGATGCTAGGTAAGCATGTTTGGTGCAAATTAGGGTTATAACAGGTCCCCCCAGTGTGTGGGAGATCGAGAAATTCACGCGCATGGGTGCGCGCCTACAATGCGGACATCCGTGCATGGGGTCGCCCTAATGGGGAAAACAGGCGTGCATGGCATGCAGGTCTGTATTCCTAACAGCTACGCATGCATGTGCAGATGTGTAGTGAACAAATGCGCTATGATGTGCACATGTATGTGTGACAGGGGCGCATGAATGCGCCTCTGTATGGCCAAAAGTCACGCATGAGTGAGCGTTTGGGGAATGAACAAGTGTGCATGTGTGCGTGCCTATGGGGAAAAACAACCGCGCCTTTGAGGCAAAGATGAAGGGTGTAAAAACTTATCTTTTTTGGAGATTTTGATGTTTTTATGGGTTGTGATGGCTAATCAAGTGTTGTATATGTGGATGTAGGTGATCATTTGGACGATGCCAGTTCATTAGAGAGAGAGGGAATGGTCACGCCTGAGGGAGGCAGTGACGGATGAGGAGCCTGTAGTCTGAGACACTTTGAAAACTTGTGGGTTGTTGAAGTTTTTTGAGTGTTTTCTAGTGCAGGCACATGAGTATCTTTTACAATTTTTGATTAGTATGTAGAGCCCTGACCTGCATTGCTTTATGGTGCGGGGTGAGAAAATAGCCTTCAATGTGGTGGAGGATGTATATTTTCTGACTGGGCTCCCTTTTCGGGGAACCCCATTACCGACGGAGCCCGTAGTACCTGGGGATGGGCAGTTGGTTGTCTTAGCCCAGAGATATTGTTCGGGGGAGAACTTTGTCGGGATCTGTGGTTAGTATTGGGGAGATACACACTCTTGTACATCATTGTGTGGTAGCGATGATTGTGAGAGTCTACGGGTTTCTCGCAACTCATCGGATCAGTGGAGGTCAGTTGAGGATCATGGAGAGGGCACTGGCGGACGATCATTTTGCCTGGGGCTTGATGCTCCATGCCAATATGGTACGACAGCTTGATAGGTGTCGTGCTGTTGACTCGGGGGAGTTTCCCTTTGGGTCTATCTTGGTGGCATGGTTTTTGGAGAGGGTGTTGATGTCGCACCCTAGAGTGTTGTTGGACGCACCTGGTGCGCGAGAGCCACGACTGAGGCAGTGGGCGACGATCTTGGTTCGTCACGCTGGTGGGGAGGGTGGCCATTATTTCATGACCAAGGCTGCACAGGTGTGGCGTCATATGCCACAGATCATACTGCGATATCCATATTTTGGAGTGGACTTCCGGGATGATCCAGAGATGGTGTTACCCCCAGGAGAGGTGTTCAACCACATAGGTATGATATGATATTTGATGGTTTGATCTTTAGATAGTATAGAATGTTTTTTATGTATAGATGGATGCTGATGCTACCATTTGTTTGTTGTGTGTGCAGATGTGGGACTGTGCAACCAAGAGGTTGAGCTGGCTAGAGTGCCAGTGTGACGGGGGCCAGTGAGACCACCATGGGGAGAGCCATGAGCCGAAGAGATACAGCGGCGGGATGAGGGTGGTGCGAGGTCGACTGAGGATGAGAGGGCAGCCAGGCGACGCCAGTTTGATGACCCCGGTGCAAGGCCATAACATGCTCCTCCGATAGAGGCCGAGAGAGAGTTCGAGGATATTTTTCACCGCTTGGAGCCTGTACTACAGGGAGTTCCTGAGGGCATGTGGTCACAGATCCTAGATGAGGGGGTCCTAGAGAAATGTGTGGGTGTTTCGGTAGTGTGGAAGACTGTGGTTTAGAGAGTGGTTGTACTGGGGGCGGTGATGACTGGGTGACTGCCTTCGGGACCTGAGGGACCCCTAGCTAGTGGGGCCCCTCCTCCAGAGAGATGGCCAGGTGGTGGAGCTCTAGAGGCGCCATGAGTGCCTATGTATTTATGTATTTTTTGCATCTATATAGGATGGGGAGCCCTTTTTGTATATGGTGAGGTGGTACCGTTTTTGTATCTATAGGGGTGAGGTGGTTCACCTACCTACGGATGGTGTACTTGATGTACTATTTTTTGTAAACACTGATGACACATNGATATATATATATATATATATATATATATATATATATATGGATATACATTTTTGGGATCTTTGTGGTGTTCACTTGTGTTGATGTTTTTTAGTGCTTTTTTTATGATGCCTAATCTATATGTTGTTGACATATTGTTCATGATTTATGTATGCGTACGGGTATTTTGATGTGATAAATTCCAATCTAACACTAGGTTATCCATATTATCTACTATTTGATTAAATTGTCTTGGAATATGAGTAAATGTGATGGAATCAAAATGTCGAGATAAAAGTCTAACTTGTAGGTATTTGCGGAAGAGGCAAGGATCACGGACACGGTACACATTGTTGAGCTGGAGGACAACCAGTTGGGAATATAATAAAACGCTAAGGTAACGAATATGGCGATGACTGGCCTCAGCGAGGAGGCCAATGACGACTGTGTACTCTTCTTGGTTATTGGTTGTTGAACCCAAGCATATGCTGCTAGAGTGGAGCAACTCATGAGAGGGTGAATAGAGGGCCCAAGTAGCCAAAGTGAGATTCTGTGTCCAATAGCTAGCTCCATCGGTGTAACTGATGTGGTAAGATGATGGAGGAGGCATCTGTCAATAACAAAAATGATAGATTAGATGAAAGGGATGGAAAAAGAAGATTAAAAACTCTAAAAAAAAGTACAAATAAGAAAAATCCTAGTGTAGAATGGCTACGCTCAGGAGTAAAATTTCTTTAAGTACAACCCGTTGACGGGCTCTTTGAGAGGGTGGCCTTCGGGAGAGGCCAGAATGTAACCGCCTTTAGTGAGACAATGTTGGATGATGTAAGGTCTGTTATCCCCGATTTCTAGGGATAACTAGGAGATCATGTCTCGAGGCCCACAGGTCCTAGACATGGAGTACCGAGAGCAGGATTGACTTGAGCATGGCCCTGGAGGGCCCATATTTATTCTTCTTCATCTGACTTGTCCTGCCAGTAGCATCAGCATCCATCACCTTCGACCTGGACTTGTATCGGAGAAGACTCTTTCTCCATGAGGTAATTGGTCCAGGTATCATGGTATGTGTCATATTCAATCATTATAACTTTCAGATATATGCATCAGATTCCTTTCATTTCTGACGACTGCTTGGATCTTACACTAACCCACTTGACCATGGTTGGGGGGATTGACAGGGTACCCTAGCAAGCTTGTACCCATATGTTTTGGTTAGCCACCAGGGGGGATTTTGAAGAGCCATCGTTCGCTCCCATCATATTATCATTTTTACATCTTATCCCCCACTCACCTATCCCATTCCCCTAGTCCGAACATTAGGATGACCTGTTTGTGGGGTTACACCTTATCTTATGGGAAGAAGGGGCCAAAGGCCCAGGAGGTAAAAGAAATTGGTAATAGATAAAAGCCATAAAAAACCTAGAGATGCCTCGCCCAGGGATCCCCAAGAAGGCAATAAAAAGCCTCTCAATAAGAAACAAGAGGGACTCGAAGAAATGACAAAACAAGACCTAGCCAAGAGGATGGGGGTCTCATCATGAGCCAACCCATTATGTTAATGGGTACCTAACGGTATGACATTTCCATTATCTGGTTACCATGCCAGGGCAGTGACGTTTGGTTGCATGGCCAAAGGAAAGGGGGTCTCATCACGAGCCAACCTTATCATCTCTGCGAAAGTACTTGTGGGTAACACTGTCAGATCTGGTCACCACGCCAAGGCAGTGTCCTCTAGTTAGACCTTGAAATAAAAAGAAAGAAAAAGTAATAAAGAAAAGAAAGAATAAAGGCAATAAAGGGCATGGAAGGAATTGCATCCATGACAGGTACAACTTGCCTCCTACAAAGGCACCCACAGATAATATCACCCTGGTCTTTCACTCTACCTATATGTCTGGACATCCTTTGACTGTACCACCTCATGTTACATGGCTTGAATGATATCCTCTGGAAACTTTCCTTTTCTTATGGATGATGGCCCAATAGGGCATTTTGTCTTTTTCTTCAACTTTGTATAGTAGGTCATTGTAATGTCTTTGAGCTATTGGATGATATGCTAGGGGTTTTATGCATGCATTTAATAAAATTAATGATGAAATATGATTGACATTGCTATGATCCCTAGGACTAATGAGCCCATGGAGGAAAATTTTTTTGATGTGCAGGACCATGCCCGACAGAACGGTACCAAGTGAACCGGTACACATGGGGAGATGATTAGTTCGAACCTCCATGGGGCTGAAGAGCCCATCAGATGGTTGTTGGGACCTCATCAAGGGCAAAGATAGGACAATGATTGATCGAGCCTTTTCATGAGAGAAGAAGAAGGACATTCTCTCCAGGACGCCTTGGCTGAGCCCAGCCCTAGGGGGTTGACCCACTGTAGGTGGAACTGTCACTCTAATGGCCCAAGACGTCATCTAGGAGCCCTTGACGTCACCTCCAGTGTATGGCGCCTTGACAGAGCATTTTGGCACGTGTGGAAGAGTTTGGAGGCCCAGAGAGGGCCAACATTTGTCATCCAGTGCTATGTTTTGCCTTGACAAGAGCCAACGTCTCCCTCAAAGGGGCTAGACGTATTGCTTATTGCTCATTTAGGGTTTGCTTTTAGCAGTTTAATGTAAAACAATATGATTTTTAGTTGTTAGCCTTGTCGGCTATTTTAATGACCTAATTAGTAATTAAAGGTCATGAGATGATATAAATTGAGGATGTTTTCCCTCATTATAACACAATTCACTCACACTTGTGAGGTCTGATTTTTGTGCCCTTATTGGGTATATTTTCTTGCTAAGTGAGGTGCACTTGTTATTGGAAGGATATTCTTGGCATCTTGTGGCATTTCTCTCCAAGGAAGGTTTACAACTAGGGTTTGCATGTGCTTTCTTCATGATATGTAAGTGATTTTCTTGCAAAACTTCTTAATTGAATGGTTGTAGGTCTAATTTCTTACATTTGCTTATTTAATTGCTGATTTGAAACCCTAGGTAACAAGCACACAAGTAGGTCATTGTTACATGTCCCCTTAGAGAGAGATTTTTCAGCCATTGAAGAAGAGAGATTGAGCCTAGCCTTTGCTACACTCATCTTCCTTCTTCCCTTAAGCTAGCGTTGAAGTTTATAGGTTGAAAGAGGGTGACGTCCTAGGCCTAGGTTATCTACACCTAGGGCCATCATATTCTAGGGTTTGAAAGCCTTGTCTTTACAACACTTTCTCTCACCTCATCCCTTAGATTTATAATTTATGCTAGCCGTTTTGCCAAGTTGACCTAAAGAAGGAGGAAAGAGCACGAGGCCTTGCTTAAGCAACACCGGAGTGAGCCTCTTTCCCCTAGGGTTTTGATTATAGGGCCCTGCCTTTGCAACACTTTAGAACCCTTCCCTCTAGTTTTTAAGTCTTCATCCTTTCAATACCTTGTGCCCTTATCTTGTTTAACTCCATATACCCTAAGGCACTGATCTCTGACCTCCAACGTTGAAGTTTTAGTGTACAAAACCATTCTCGAAACTCCAAATTTTGAAACCCTAACTAGCAAACTAACTTAATTAGGGTTGACGTCACAGTTGGTTATCTCATCTTGACGCAACAAAAGTTGAATATAAGCAATTGAATGATGATTTGAAGCATTTATTGAGCAAATTATTGATTGGATACATTGTTAGCTTGATCATCTTGATAGATATTGATGTATTGATGCTCTTTCATAGCTAATAGACAAAACATTGATTTCATTTGTATCTATTGCTTTACATTGCTTATTGAATGATAGCAGATAGTTATTGAAGTACTAACCCTTTGAGTTATAGCATGCATATATATATTGTATTGTTGTTGTCTTGTTCCGGGAAGGTGTTTTCAATTGGGCATACACTTTATTATTGGTTGTTTAGCCGGACTATCTGACCTAGGTGGTAACCTGTGAGGAGGAAACTTTAACCTTGCTTTATACCTTAGCCTCTTCAAAACCCCAGGTTTCCGAGGACGTCTCCCCTGGCTAACCTCCCCATTGAGGTGACATTGGGTGGGGAAGGTTCCTGTTACGCCAGTTTGATCTCTATCCTTTAGCCTTTGACCTAAACTACAAACTGTGCGATAACATTTTGGCACCGCTGCTGGGGAACACTGAGTCAATCTTCCTCAACGAAAAATATTTTGGTAAGCCTTGCCTCAAAGACCTTTCTCTTACAAGCTTACCTAGTGACTCCACTAGACTTTATTTCCCCTATTCTTTGATAGTTTTAGGAAAACTATCCGGTGACTCCACAAACCAAAAGGAGATTCAATAATCCTCCTTTATCTTTCAGAAGGAAGCCTCCTTTGAATTCACCTGTTGTCAAGTCACTTTTTGGAAAGAGACTTCCTTTAAACATGTCTACCTCTCAGAGTAGTACTACAAACCCAGTTAATAATCAAAGACAATGGTCATCTACTCTTTTCAAGCCACTAGACATGTCAGCTATACCAGGCTACCCTAGGCAAATGCCACCCAAATATGAAAAGTGGTTGCCTAATTTTACCAGCACTGATGCCACCAGTGCTAAAGAGCATATGAGTAATTTTTGGGCATTCTTTCAGCTTCACCCCATCAATGATGAGGATGAAGACTTGGTCATGAAGTTATTTTCTGCTACCCTTTATGATGCTGCAAGACGTTGGTATCTTAGTCTTCCTGATGGAAGCATCACGACCATGGATAGGCTTGAACAAATCTTTCTCAAAAGATGGAGCATCAAAGAAGACCCTAACATGATTCTCACTCGACTAAATGGCCTTGCCAAGTTTGAGAATGAGTCCATTCGGGAATTTCACACCAGATTCGAAGCATTACTCCAAATAATTCCCGCAAGCCATCACCCGAAAGAGGATTACCTTGTTCATATTTACACTAGATCTTTCAATGGCCAACTAGGGTATCTTCTTAGAGACAAAGAACCCCAATTCATTCAAGAATGCCAAGAGCTCGCTACTAATATAGAAGGAAATCTCCTTTCATCCAATATTGAGCCCTTTACTAACCCTAGGGGGAGAATAGACACTAAGTAGAAAGTAGTACACAATGCTAAGCCTACTTCAGATCTTTGCACCAGTATCAACAAGTTGCAAGCTTCCATGGATGGCATCATAAAAAATCAAGAAGAAATGATGAGACAGATCGTTAGACTTGAAAAATCCCAGATCCAGGCACCTAGACCTCTATTCAAAGGGCAATTCCAGAAAGGGAACCAAGTCTACAAGCCGAAGAATGAAAATGAAGTCCCAAATACTCTAGCCCCTATCAATGTCATTGATGAAAACCCTTGGTGCCTAGAATGTAGTGAAGCACATTGGGAACATGAATGCCCTTATAACGCTGGCCAGCAACAAGTCAACAATTTGGATTGCTTCATGAGTCTTCCTCAGATAAATATCATAGATATAGAACATCAACAAGCCCTGAAGGAAGCAACAAGAGCAGTGAGGATGGAAATAATAAACAACTTGGACTAGGAATCACGAGAAAAGCTAAAAAAGCGGGAAGTTCAAGTATACATGAGAAAGAATCCGAAACAACCTACCTCTGATCAGCTGAAATCTCTTGAGGTTATTCCTCCCAAGACATCCAAGACTAGTAAGGTTGATCTTAATTTTGACTTTGAAGGGGCCTTATCAAAGATGCATATGAACTTTCCCCTAAAAGAAGCAATCAAGATCCCATCTATTAAAGAGTGCTTTGATACCTTATTTTTGGGATCAACTGAACCTATGGACCCCCCAATTATGTTGCAAGCTGATCATTTCAGGGTCCAGTATGGTGAAAACCCCCCTTTCTTCATGAATTTAACGATGAACAACAAATACCTTAACAATTGCATGCTAGATACAGGTGTTGGTGCCAACATGATGTCTCTTAAAGTCATGCAGCAGATGGGTTTAAAGGTCACTAGGCCTTACAGAAATGTGTGTGGATTTGAATCTAAAGCAATACCCACACATGGTGTGGTTGAAAATTTCGAAGTACACTTGAAAGAATTCCCCAAGAAGACAGTCCACATAGATTTTATAGTGGTTGATGTCCCAGATGTATGGGGAATGTTGTTGTCTAGGAAGTTTGGTGCAATGATAGGCGGGTCTCTTGAAATGGATCTCACCTTTTTGCAATTACCTTTGAAAGATGGGACAACCAGATGTTTGCTCAATGTACCAATAACTGGAAATCATGTACAGGATATCGTCCCTCCCATAAATGAAAATAAAGCGCAGAAAGATGTGATACAAACTCTTCAAGAATATTCTCTGCAAGATATTCCCTTTGCAACAGAAGAAGAGTTTGGCCAGATTGAATGGACCAAGAAAGAAGAATACCAACAACTCCTAGATGAATTTCAGAACAAAGAGGTTGGGACAGTGAAGATATTAAAAAGGAAAAAGGATGAAGATGACGTGCAAATCCACCCATCCCAACAAGAAGTTTTTACAACAGAAGCCCAACCACCTCCCTCAATACAGTACACCAGGGTTGTTCAAGGAACAACCAAACACAAAATCAGAAAATACGAGGAGGGATATTTGGTATGGATGTGGGATACTTAGAAAGGAGAGCCAACTAATGTGAAAGGAAGTACGCAATTATGGCTCAGACCTTTCAAAGTTGGAATGGAATCAGTTGATAACTCGTACTATTTGTCCACTTTGGAAGGGAGAAGGCACCCATTACCCATCAGCGGGCACCTCCTCAAACCCCACCAAGGTGGTGGGACATGAATCCACAGGTAAGTATAGATAGGTAGGCATTTTTCCGTGTATTATACCATTTGCATTTCATGTTAGTTTGTTTCCTCACTTGCATGTTGATTGTTTTATTTCAGTCATATATATATTATTTGCGGGGTGGCAATACCACCCCACCTATGTTACTAATGCCCTTTTTGAGTCTGAGCAGGTCTGTAGGTTTATGCCAGAGATGTTGAGGTTCTCATGCGCTCTACGGTGAGCACATGTCCCTGAGTTGGAGCCAGATGTTATCACCGATTTCTAGGGATAACTAGGAGATCATGTCTCGAGGCCCACAGGTCCTAGACATGGAGTACTGAGAGCATGATTGACTTGAGCATGGCCCTGGAGGGCCCATCTTTCTTCTTCTTCATCAGACTTATCCTGCCAGCAACAACAACATCCATCACCTTCGGCCTGGACTTGTATCGGAGAAGACTCTTTCTCCATGAGGTAATTGGTCCAGGTATCATGGTATGTGTCATATTCGATCATTATAACTTTCAGATATATGCATCATATTCCTTTCATTTCTGACGACTGATTGGATCTTACACTAACCCACTTGACCATGGTTGGGGGGATTGACAGGGTACCCTAGCAAGCTTGTACCCATAGGTTTTGGTTAGCCACCATGGGGAATTTTGAAGAGCCATCATCCGCTCCCATCATATTATCATTTTTGCATCTTATCCCCCACTCACCTATCCCATTCCCCTAGTCCGGAAATTAGGATGACTTGTTTGTGGGGTTACACCTTATCTTGTGGGAAGAAGGGACTAAAGGCCCAGGAGGTAAAAGCAGCTGGTAAGAGATAAAATCCATAAAACACCTAGAGATGTCTCGCCCAGGGATCCCCGAGAAGGCAATAAAAAGCCTCTCAATAAGAAACAAGAGGGACTCGAAGAAATGACAAAACAAGACCTAGCTAAGAGGATGGGGGTCTCATCACGAGCCAGCCCATTATGCTCATGGGTACCTAACCGTATGCCATTGCCATTATCTGGTTACCACGCCAGGGTAGTTACCTTTGGTTGCATGGCCAAGGGAAAGGGGGTCTCATCACGAGCCAGCCTTATCATCTCTGCGAAAGTACTTGTGGGTAACACTGTCAGCTCTGGTCACCACGCCAAGGCAGTGTCCTCTAGTTAGACCTTGAAATAAAAAGAAAGAAAAAGTAATAAAGAAAAGAAAGAATAAAGGCAATAAAGGGCTTGGAAGGAATTGCATCCATGACAGGTACATCTCACCTCCTACAAAGGCACCCACAGATAATATCACCCTGGTCTTTCACTCTACCTGTATGTCTGGACATCCTTTGATCGTACCACCTTGTGTTACATGGCTTGGATGATATCCTCTGGAAACTTTCCTTTTCTTATGGATGTTGGCCCAATAGGGCATTTTGTCTTTTTCTTCATCTTTGTATAGTAGGTCATTGTAATGTCTTTGAGCTATTAGATTATATGCTAGGGGTTTTATGCATGCATTTGATAAAATTAATGATGAAATATGATTGACATTGCTATGATCCCATGGACTAATGAGCCCATGGAGGACGAATTTTTTGATGTGCAGGACCATGCCCAATGGATAGGTACCAAGTGGATCGGTACACATGGGGAGATGATTAGTTCGAACCTCCATGGGGCTGAAGAGACCATCAGATGGTTGTTGGGACATCATCAAGGGCAGAGATAGGACAATGATTGATTGAGCCTTTGCATGAGAGAAGAAGAAGGGCATTCTCTCCAGGACGCCTTGGCTGAGCCCAACCCTGGGGGTTGACCCACTGCAGGTGGAATGTGTCACTCTGATGGCCCAGGACGTCATCTAGGAGCCCTTGACGTCACCTCCAGTGTATGGCGCCTTGAAAGATCATTTTGGCACGTGTGGCAGAGTTTGGAGGCCCAGAGAGGGCCAACGTTTGTCATCCAGTTTGAAGGGGCTAGACGTCTTGCTTATTGCTCATTTAGGGTTTGCTTTTAGCAGTTTAATGTAAAACCGTATGATTTTTAGTTGTTAGCCTTGTCAGCTATTTTAATGACCTAATTAGTAATTAAAGGTCATGAGATGATATAAATTGAGGATGTTTTCCCTCATTATAACACAATTCACTCACACTTGTGAGGTCTGATTTTTGTGCCCTTCTTGGGTATATTTTCTTGCTAAGTGATGCACACTTGTTATTGGAAGGATATTCTTGGCATCTTGTGGCATTTCTCTCCAAGGAAGGGTTACAACTAGGGTTTTCATGTGCTTTCTTCATGATATGTAAGTGATTTTCTTGCAAAAATTCTTAATTGAATGGTTGTAGGTCTAATTTCTTACATTTGCTTATTTAATTGTTGATTTGAAACCCTAGGTAACAAGCACACAAGTAGGTCATTGTTACATGTCCCCTTAGAGAGAGATTTTTCAGCCATTGAAGAAGAGAGATTGAGCCTAGCCTTTGCTACACTCATCTTCCTTCTTCCCTTAAGCTAGCGTTGAAGTTTATAGGTTTAAAGAGGGTGATGTCTTAGGCCTAGGTTATCTACACCTAGGGCCATCATTTTCTAGGGTTTGAAAGCCTTGTCTTTACAACACTTTCTCTCACCTCATCCCTTAGATTTATCATTTATGCTAGATTCTTTGCCAAGTTGACCTAAAGAAGGAGAAAAGAGCACGAGGCCTTGCTTAAACAACACCAAAGTGAGCCTCTTTCCCCTAGGGTTTTGATTCTAGGGCCCCTTTGCAACACTTTAGAACCCTTCCCTCTAGTCTTTAAGTCTTCATACTTTCAAGACCTTGTGCCCTTATCTTGTTTGACTCCATATACCTTAAGGCACTGATCTCTGACCTCCAACGTTGAAGTTTTAGTGTACAAAACCATTCTCGAAACTCCAAATTTTGAAACCCTAACTAACAAACTAACTTAATTAGGGCTTACGTCACAGTTGGTTATCTCATCTTGACGCAACAAAAGTTGAATATAAGCAATTGAATGATGATTTGAAGCATTTATTGAGCAAATTATTGATTGGATACATTGTTAGCTTGATCATCTTAATAGATATTGATAAATTGATGCTCTTTCATAGCTAATAGACAAAACATTGATTTCATTTGTATCTATTGCTTTACATTGCTTATTAAATGATAACAGATAGTTATTGAAGTACTAACCCTTTGAGTTATAGCCTGCATATATATATATTGTATTGATGTTGTCTTGTTTCAGGCAGGTGTTTTCAACTGGGCATACACTTCATTATTGGTTGTTTAGCCGGACCATCTGACCTAGGTGGTAACCTGTGAGGAGGAAAATTTAACCTTGCTTTATACCTTAGCCTCTTCAAAACCCCAGGTTTTCAGGGGCGTCTCCCCTAGGCTAACCTCCCTAAACAGAAAGTACCTCCCCATTGAGGTGACATTGGGTGGGGAAGGTTCCTGTTACGCCAGTTTGATCTCTATCTTTTAGCCTTTGACCTAAACTACAAATTGTGAAATAACAAGGTCCATGCCATAGTGACTCGAATTTTCCATGGCCGAGGGTATCGTGAGAGATATCATAAGCAAGGACGAGGTCACCTTCATTGAATGAGTGAAGTTTTACATGGCGATCAAAAGTGGCCTTTGACCATTTCTTGGCTGCCACATTGTTTTGTAATGAAGATCGACAATCTTCATCCAGGGACTCTAAGTTCAACAAACTCTGCTCCATTGGAGTAGTGTAAGGTAATAGATCAATAGCAGTGCATAAGGTGGGAATCTCACATTTGATGGGAAGAGTGGATTCAACCCCATGGACTATATGAAATGGTGTGAAACCAGTGGCAGTTTTAACTGTTGTGCGATAAACCCATAGCATTGAAAATAACATATGATGCCAATTGGTCTTATGTTTGTTAACTGTTCATTGCAACATGGTTTTAAGGACCTTGTTGACTGCTTCTACCTGTCCGTTTGACTGAGGATAGTATGGGGAGGAAAATTTGTGGGATAAGCCTAACCTGGATGAGAGTTCGATGAAAATTTCATTCTCAAAGTGTTTCCCGTGATCAGAGACTAGTTGGAGTGGTACTCCAAAGCGGGAGATGACGTGGTTAAATAAAAAATGCACTGCAGTGTTGGTGGTGTTGCTGAAGGTGGGCATGGCTTCAACCCACTTGCTGAAGTAATCGACTGCAACGACGGTGTATTTGTGTCCATTCCTGGATGGAGGGTTGCAAGTCATGAAGTCTATGCCCCATTTGTAGAAGGGGCCGACAATAATGATTGGGTGTAGAAGAATAGGTGGTGCTCATGCTTTGTTGTCATAAAGCTGACATTTGTCACATCGCTTCATAGTGTGGATGAAATCGTGAAACAATTTAGGCCAAAAGTAACCATTGCGAATGATTTTTTGAGCAGTGGACAAATTTCCTGAGAGGTGGCCCCCGCAAGCGCCACTGTGGCAATCGTTCAAGACTCGATCGGCCTCATCGATATTCAAACATCGATGGAGTAAAATGTCAACCCCTCGCCTATATAAGATATCACTGATAAGGAGGTAGCAAGGAGCATGGTGACGAATACGTCGACGATCGTCTCGGAAGAGGTGGTTTCCGAATTTATATGTTCCGAGGTAGACGAGAATATCACCATACTAAGGGTCATCCAAGGGGATGTAAAGAGATGTTTGTCGGTATTGGCAGGGGTACTGGTAGTATCGGAGGGAAATGTCATGATGAGTTAGGCAAGGACGATGGATTTATTTCTCTTGGGTGTTAAAAATTCAAGGTTGTACTCCTAAAGTATGACGATCCATCGGGAAAATTTATTGTTAATTTGCCAACGACTGAGCAAGTATTGCATGGGGTTGGAATCTGCTACGACTTTGGTGGTTCGAAGCAGAATGTAATGGTGCAGTTTCTGGACTGTGAGGAAAACTACAAGGGCTAGTTTCTTTTTGTGATTGTATTTCAAGGGCATCCCTGAAAGATTTTTACTAATGTAGTAAATTACATGCTCACGATCATCCTCCCCTAGTTGGACGAGAACTCCTACTACTGAGACGGCTGAGGCCGATATATAGAGGATATAGTCACGGCTATAGTCGTGTGGACTAATCAATGGGGCGTTGGAGAGTGCCGCTTTAAGATCGTCAAAAGGGGTTTGGGCATGTTCATCCCAGTGGAATGGGATGTCATGGTGTAGCAAGAGAAGGAAGTTGTGTGCACAAGTGGTGTAATCTGGGACAAAGCATCGTAGAAAGTTAACTTTGCCTTGTAGGCTCTGTAGTTGGCGTAAATTCCAAGGATTTCGAATTTCTGTGATGGCTTGGACTTTGATGGGGTCCATGATAATTCCACGTTGGGAAACGATGAACCCAAGGAGGCACTTAGCGGTGATGCAAAACACACACTTTAAGGGGTTCAAGCGGATGTTGTATTGACGACACCTGTGGAAGATGATTTGTAAATCATCAAGATGTTTAGTGTGTTTATTGGATCGAGCTGTGAGTTCATCCAAGTATGCGAGGATGATATGAGCCAGATCATAAAAGATGTATGTCATGGCCCATTGGAAAGTGGCATCGACGTTCTTGAGGCCAAAAGGCATGACACGATACACAAAAGTTCCCCAGGGGGTAGTGAATGTGGTTTTTTACTGATCGTCTGGGTGAATTTGAATTTGGTTGTAGCCATAGAAACCGTCCATGAAGGACAAATCCTCGTGGTCGGTGCAAGCATCGATAATTTGGTTGATAAAGGGCGTTGGAAAGTTATCTTTGGGACAGGCGTGATTGAGATCATTAAAGTCTGTACAGACACGGATGGTGCCCTATTTTTTGTTAACAAGGATGGGGTTGGAGACCCATGACGTATAGGCGATGGGGTAGGTGAACCAAACAACGTGTAATTTGTCAATCTCGACCTTAATGGCCACTGCTTTGGATGGGTGTAGCGGACGTTGTTTTTGATGGATAGGTGTGATATTAGGCCAAGTGTCTATACGATGTTCGATAATAGAGGGATCAAGGCCAAGCATCTCTATGTATGACTAGGAAAAAATGTCCCGGTATTCCTGGAAGAGAGCTTTGTAGGTGTTGATTTATTCAGGAGAGCATGCGGCGCCAATGGTGATTGCCTATATGACTCCATATTTGATGGAAATATCAATTTTGATGGTGGGGGAAATATTGGCCATATTACCTTCTTCAAAAGCGTCGGGGGCAGGGATAGGGTTATTGAACCAATCTATATGCCCCGATGGGAGAAAATCTTTGGTTTCGACTGCGTATATGGGGTTTTGGTTAGGAGGCACGAAGGCTTCCTGTGAAAGAAAGAGTGCTCTGTGGTGGAGCGCATCCCATGGAAAATCGAGGGTAGTTAACTCCTCGAGGATGTCTTCGTCGCAGTGGAACTATCAAGAATATAGGGGATCGAGAGGAGTGACCCTGGTGATTGTCACCGTGTGGTTGTCTTCTAGTGGTAAAGAAGTAGGGGGGTGATGCAAGGGGATTGCGATGCTTCACTTGACATAAACCAAATATCAAGATATTGTGGGTTGAAAATGGTAGTTGGGCGTAGAATTTCCGTGGGCAAATGAATTGGATAATTGGGGAGATTTGGGGGCAAATCCTCATATAAATCATTCAGGAACCATGGGGGAGTAGGGAGGGCCCCAAGTTCAGGTGAGAAGATATGAACTACATCAAGTGATGGGGTAGGGGTACTCATCGGTTCTGCTGGAGGGGGGGTGTAGGGTTTTGAATAAGGGCCATTTGGAAACGCCTGTATTCAATGATCATAGGACATTGATATGTGAAATGATCAAGTGATTCACATAGAGAGCAAGGACATCTCATCTGTTCATTGACCGAGGTTGTGACATAGTGGATGTCAGTGACATGAGTGTGGGATGATGTAGGTGGAGGAGGTTCTTGCTGGAAGATCTAGCGGACAGTCGTTAGAGTCTGTTGAAATTGAGGTAATGCCGAGTAATGGCGGGTGTAATGGCCATACTCAGAATAGATGGTGCATGCAAATTTGGTTCGTAGTCCTTTGCTACTTGTGTTAGGGGAGATAGCGGTAGTACTGGATGCAACGACGAGTGGTGGTGGTGCTCGAGGGAGTTGAATTAGATTGCGTAGCTCTGGTAGAGATGGGTATTTGTTGGTGAGGTGTTTTTCTTTATCGCATAGCGTGCAAGGAGGTTGGAAACATGGGGTAAGTGGAGTGGTGGGCTCTTTCTTTTTTCGTCTGCCCCCAACTATAGTAGTGGTGTTAGTGATTGGGGGTGATGGTGGTGCGGTGGGGGTAGGTACTGGAATCTGCATCGGGATTCCTTTGGTTTGAGGAGGGAGGGATGGTTGGGGGACCTATGTTGGTGGATGTAGATACCATACTAGGATTACTATCATCATGTTGGGAAGGGAAAGCGTTGCGGCTACTTGGAAAGCTTGTATGCCTGGTGGAGGGTAAAAGAAGGGGATTTGAGTAAGGGCTTGGGGGATTGTCTCCCAAACTGGGATGTGACCTTGGGGTAAGGTGAAATCAGGAATAGGTGAAGCTAGAGGATTTTCAGGGAATTCATGAGGAAGAAGCTCTGTGACTAATGGGATGTCAGATATAAGAGAGGCCTCCTTGGGAGGAAGGGTATCTCCAATTTCTGTTCCATTGGATGAGAAAACATATACTTGTGCATAAGGATAAATGAGTGGTGGTTCTCCATGGTATGTCCCTAACAAGGATGGGTCTTTGAAAATTCAGGGGCCCATCTCGATGAGTGGGTAAGTATCGGGATTAGTGTGGACGAAAGGGAGGATGTTATCGATGTTGGCACATGGGTTAGGCTCATAATGTCAGACTTGATCGATGGTGATGATATTCTCGTTATGGGGGAACATCATGGTTAGAAACACAGAAGAGGCTACTGCCTTCATAGCGTACATGTAGCTACAACCGAACAAGATAGTGTAATCGAGTGGGGCATCAATAACCTCAATGTCAATAAGAATGGTTTTTATTCCGAGTTCAACGGGGACATTTTGAAAGAGACCTTCGGGAGAAGATGGTCGTCTGTCATAAGATCTTAAGGTAATTGCAGATGGTATGAGTTCTGGGGAACCAAGTTTCTTCCAGATGATTTTGGACATGATGCATGTGGATTCACCTTCATCAATAATGCAGCGGTGGACTGTGATGTTCCAGATTTTAACTGGTATTTGAAAAGCTACGAGAGCGGGGAGGCGAGGTTCTCCACTATCAAGATCAAATGTGATTAGACGGGTATCGGTAGGGTCGACTTCACCCAAGGTGGAAAGTAATGACTTCTGTTGAGTGGGACAAGTTTGAAGGACTTCTAAGACTGACATGGCAGCAGGAGATTGTGCCAAGTCATTGACCAGACTGTAATTATAAGCCGCCCTAGCTTGAGGGTTGTGGACATTCCTGCGTAATGGGATGCGAGGAATACAAAGGGGTTTTTTGGTATTAGGGTGAGGAATCATCAAAGGGGGTCTAGTTGTGACTGGGGGTGCTTTCAAGGTGGGGGGAGCAAACTCAGGGGGTGTGTTGTATTGACGACTGTGCATTTGTAGAAGAACTTCTTCTTCACTAGTGAGGAGGTGGGGTAGGATGCATATCCTGTTGAGTGTTCATCACTCCTTGGTGGGGGATGGGGTTTTGCAGAACCGTTGGGGGTGGTTGTTGCACATATTTTTGTGGGGCCTACTGAGGGGTAGGCAATGTTGGGGGGCGGGGTCCATTCACAGAGTCTTTCATCCGTTTGAAGTCAACGATTTTGGGGCAATGGTGAGTATAGTGACCAAACTCACTGCAAAGGGCACAAAGGAAGTTGGTCTGAAGGTTGTTGTTATTTTTCCCTTGGAGTTTGTTGTTATTGCATCCTTGAGGATTATGGTTTCCCCCAGTAGGTTGGTTTTGTTGGGGGTGGTTTCCTCCTAGTCTTGGATTATTATTGTTTTGGTTTTTTCCTTTCTTTTTGGCATTTTTTGACTGATGGGACGGATTAGCCGTATTCATTTGTTCAAAATTTTGATACTGCTGAACGAGAGAGGGTTGAAAAAAATTAACCCCAACATGTGGTTTCCCTTGTGGAGAAATAATGGGTTGGGGAGGACCTGGAAATGGAAAATATAGATTATTCTATGGTAATGATCTATAGGGTGTATAGGAAGGCATGGTGCTTTCACGAGTGATTAGGGTATAATTGGGAGTAGAGGAGTTCCCAGAATTAGGTTGAGCATCCGGGCGCGCAATGGGAATTGGCGGGGGTCCACTTATGGGTGGAGGAAGGGAAATAGGGTATGGTTGTTGATAAGGGGGAGGGGGATAGTAAGGATTTCCTCCATATACTGGTGAATATGAAGGTGTACCATACATAGTTTATTGTGGGGGATATGGATTGTGGTGTGTCGTGGTACCAATCAATCCATCCATAGAGTGAGACTTCCCAAGTTTGTCCTGGCCGAATGGCACGGGTCTCGGGCCATCAGGTAGTACCGTATACAAGAACCCTGACTGTGAGTAAATGAGTTCAAATTGTTGGGCATTGATAATGGATTCTTCTTAAGACTGGGGGAAGGTGGTGGCCACATATTTGGCAAGGAGGGAAACAAGTGATTTGAGGAACCAATTGAGACATTGTTGCGGGGTAGCTTCATCTTTGCAGAGACTACGTCGCTGACGCCATTCGTGAATGTGGTCAACGATGTGCATGGAAGAGGTTTGTTTAAATTACGAGAGTAGTTCGAGGCCATTGTCATGATGAATTGGTAGTTGAAAGAAGGTCAAATATACTTTGGCCAAGGATTCAAAGGTCACATGGGACCCATATTTTTCTTCTACATACCACTTGGTTGATGGTCCAGTGAGTGTGCATTGAAATAACCTCAATTGGATGGAATCGTCCATGATGTTGTTTGAAGAGAACCATAATTGAAAGGTCATGATGTGGTTGCTGGGATCGTCTCCCGCTTTTCCTTCAAACTTGGGGATGTCTAAAGTCATTTTGGTAGGAATTGCAGGCCATGTGGGGTCATGCAATATAGGATCATTGGTGAGTTTAGTCAGATCTGATATGTTGAGGGAAGCCAAGTATGGCATCTGAGGTGGTGGTGGAGGACTAGTTCTGGCCATGGTGTGAGTGTTTTGTGTACCTGACCCTTGAGGGGGACTAGGTGGGTTTGTACTTCCCCCTTGAGAATAATTTGGCCCCCCGCTTCCGTGTAAAGGAGAGTGAGTGGATGGTTGACCTTAGGAAGTGGACCCAAGTAAAGTGGAACCGAGCAATGTTGATCCCAATATAGTAGCACTCACAAGAGTGTGATAAGGTGAAGCCGATGAGTGGGCATGACTATGAACTCCCCCTATAAGAGGAGGGAGATTTATCAAGCGTCTGGAATGACGGGGATTCTGTGGGTCCCCTATGATGTCTGACTAGCTAAGTGGATGTGTACAAATGGTGGTGAGAGCAACAAATGAACAAGAGTATTTGCTGTAATATTTTGACCTTCAGAATATTTTCACAATTGCATGTAATCACAAGGGCATCATACATAAGTCAATTGATAAAGAAACATACATGTGGATAGGTGGATTTTTTCCACGTGGGGGAACAAATAAAACAAATGCTCATGTCCTAAAAGACGTAATGTCCTTCCTCTCAAATAGCACTGGACCTTCCAATAGCACTCGATAGTGGGGTCCGAAGCCACTGGAAGAGGAACTAGTGAAGGATGAAGTAATCAGTTATAATGAGGGGTAGAGGGTGCATATCCTGAAAGAGCCGGCGATATTTCCCAATAGCCACACAAAATACGATCAAGGTGCAATTGCAGTCCACAATTTCCACTTGGGTAGATGTCCTAAAATTTGGTCACTAGGTACCTCGGTCAAAGTGCGGCATTTAGATTTTTAGCCTCAGAAATGGGTCGCGGGCTGGATCCTGTCCAAGAGGTGGGTGCCTCAAGGGGGGGTGCACAGAACAACTGGAACTTAGCCTTCAACCCTTCACGGGTGTCTCCCTGCCTTATGGTGTAGGAAAAATTGACTTGGAGGATTTAAAGTTCCCTATTTGACAACTTATATTGTTTGAAGATGTGAGAACCAAATAACAGGGAGTTATTTGGATGCCTATCCCCGAAATTCTACCTAGACTAAAAAATTTCTTTTGGCACCTCCTGTGGAGGAAAACTTAGTGAGTTTTTAGAAAGATTTTAGGTGTGGTTGTTTGAGAGGTTGGGGGTGTGAACCAACCTCGTTTAAATTAAGTGGGAGTGGATAGTTTTTATCAAGAAAAAATGGTGGGGCGTTTCGAAATCCCATTGGAGGAAACTTACTTCTACCTCCACGATTTCTAGATAAAACTACGTGAGTGAATGGTGAACTTTGTGTGTGAACAAGTGAAAGTGTGCCAAGTTTTTAATAATTTAGGTGTCACCTTGCTGCATGTGGACTTCATTTGGTCCTTACAAGTCTTGATTACCTAAGTTACTATGTGTCATTGGTACAACCTTGTAGAATTTTAAAGTCCCTAGGAAACTAGCATGTGGACATGTGGGTCCTTACTATTTGTTTAACTCCCTATTGCGATTTAATCTAAGAAAGATTTGAAACTATCCTAGATTGTGGACATGTGGGCATGTATGGGCCCGTTACAAAACATTTAAAATTCCCTAGTGATTTAATCTAAGAAAGTAAATTCCAACACTATCATATCTTTGTAGCATGTGGGCATGTATGGGCCCTTACAATTTTAAGATGTGTTTGAAAAATGAACTAAGAGGAGTCATGAGGGGGTTGTTGTCCTCTCCTAAAGATTTCGTCTTTTTTAAGGTAGATGAAATTTTCCCTCAATCTCTTTCTGATTCTCAAGATCGCTTTGGGGCACGAGAGAAGAGCATACTCAAAGATTGATATCCAATTTCTGGTCCCAATGCAAGTTTTATATGTGATGTAGAATGATTCCAACTTAGACTTTAATCAAAGCAAGCCATCCATGTGGAAAAATGAAAACAAAAGAGGAAATAATGATTTTAACCCCCTAAGTGCCTATGTTTTGACTAATCCCTTCATATGGAGAGGGTATCTAAGTGTGGTTCATATTATAATCTGCATGGAATCAATTTTGAGAAGGCTATGGGCCCTCAACAAATCACAAAAACCCTTATAATATTTGATTTTCTGGGCAGATGCACGAGTTGCAGAGTAGACAAAGGCACATTGGGTGCCAATGCACAGATTAAAAACGACTTTTGGGTGCAGTGCATAGAGGGCACTGACAAACACAGGGGGTTTCGTACACGTTCTCGAAAGACGCGTTTGTGGGTTATAAAACCCGTGCACTTGTTGTTACACGGTCGTGAAAGAAATTCCGGATGAAATTATCTCAACTCAACTTTGAATTTAGCTTTTTGCAGGTCAGCTTGGGCCGGTTATGGTTCCTACAAGTTAAAGAAAAAAAAGGAAGAGATAAAATAACCCAAATGGGCGAGGAAATTGATACCTTTCCCCAGTGGAGTCGCCAATCTGTTGCGCCTCTTTTGTCACCTAAATGAGAAAAATAGAGATGCTTACAAGCCCACTTGGGTTAGCTAGGAAATATAGCAGTGAAGGAAAGAGTTAGAAGTATAAAACATAAAGGATAAGCAAATAACTAAGCTAAGAACATCAAAATAAACTAAACTAGAGTGCATAAGGACATTAGAACAAGAAACAAACAACACTCATGCCACCAATGTAAATGATTGTATTAGTGGAAAGATAACACCAAAGAGAAAGACAGACTTTGGGTTCCCTCTTCCTCCAAGGGAGGGTTCTTGGACCCCCAAGTATTGAGCTCTTCTTACAAGTAACAAACTATAATGAAATGGTTAAGAGAATCCAAAGCACATTCACTCAAGAGGTGATATGAATGGCTAAATGAAATGGTTCTTATATACTCTTGATAAGAAAGAGGCTTCTCCAAGAGAATATAAGCAGCATAACAACACAAATGAATTCCTTGAAAATATAGTGCACCCATGGCCTATTTTTATAGCATAGCTTTGAGGCATTATTCAACTAGCTTTAGTGTGAAAAAGGGACCCTTTAGGTCTTTGACCAACCTCCCAGTCAGATTCAGCCGAGATTTGGGTGTCAAATCAACTTGGAAGCTGAACCAGAAGTGGGTGGAAGGCCAACCAATATCATAAATGCATCATTTTGAGGTGTGCACAGATTTTTGCGTCCAAAGTCGCACATAGGGCGCATGTGCGCTTTTCCGACATTATCTAACTATCGCATGTGCATGCACGCCTTGTGTAGTTTTAGCGCATGCTGATTTTATTGTTGGTTGTATAGTTTTGGACCTTTTGGAAATGCATTTTTGGTCCATGAGTGAACTAATGGGTGTTTTGAAGATGTTGGATTCCTGTAACCATTTGCAGATGAAATTCCAGTGATAACAATCACAAAAGCACTTAAACAGACAACATAATAACTCATTCATTCAACATAATAATAAATGCTTTAGATAATAAAGATATGCAAGCATTCATCACATAACACATATGTTACCGTGGTTCACCCCCTCCTGGGGCTACGTCCACAAATATTTGGCTCTCAACTCTTTTATTATATTATTTCTGCATCTACAACACCGTGCACTTACAACTCTTCTCAGCCGGGTAAGATCTATATGAGGCGAACTAGATCGCATCAAGATCCCCAGCCTGCAAACTAACCCTCAAGATCTACCCTCCATTTTTTTAGCTCAATAGCTTATACAAAATAGCTTATAACGAAAACACTACATATCACATTAACTCATGCATATCTACAACAATAACATTAATCCAAACCCGACCCCTTATGATACCTAAGTATCTATATTTATACATTTTGGGCTCTTCAGTCGTTTACAATACCTTACCAAAACCCTAACCCTATTGTCGTTAGGTCTTCCTCCCATGCATGTGTGTTGTTCTTCCTTCCAATTGTTGCTTTCCTTGCATGCGTGCATGCTTTGTTTCCTTCCAGCTGTCGCTTCCCTTGTGCATGCTTTTTTTCCCAAAAATTCCACGATTTTCCCCTTTGGCTTGCCTCCAACAAGACGCCCTAGTAGGGGAAGGCTCCTCTCGATTTCACAAACCAACTCCAAGCAAGAGATCTTTCAAAAGACAAAAAAATGTGTTTCCCAAGGAAATGATTTTATATCTCCAATGCAAAAAATATATGACTAGTGCCTTTACTATTGGGTTAATGGAGTCAAATAAATGAACTAGAGATGCTACTTCCTTGGGGGTTTAAATCCTCTTACTTCCCAAGGAAAGTATCTCTAGTTAGGGTTTGAGAATGATGGGTGTAAATCCTCTTACTTCCTCAAACAAACCCTTACAACATCAATGAACTTTAAGCAATAAATGATGGATACTAGAGTGGGGGTGTAAATACTCTTACTTCCCACTTAGCTCCTAGCATAACAATCCTTGACTTGAAAAAATTATATCATAAGAGTAAAAGACCATACCAAAATCAATAAAGATGTTAAGATAATCCACCATAAAAGCTAGAAAGCATTCCTCCAAGGCTAGCGCCTCACTCCTCCATCAACCATTCACAAGAATAGCCATAAATAAATGCACAAAAGACAAATATACCAAGTTTAGCGAAAATTTCAGATCCAAGTCCTCTCACAAGAGGGAGAGTTCTTGTGAAAATGAGATATTATGATCTCTTATTTATACAAAATCTCACCAAGGTGACTTTTCCACATATTGAGGGGTAAACCACAAGACTAGAGGTCAACAACCCTAATCTTTCCCCCTTTAACAAAGTAATATTAAATAGTTCATTTAAAATTTCACTTTTTCACAAGTAAAACCCTAATTTACATGGACGTCTCTCTTCTAGGGGACGTTTTCCCACTTAGAAGAAGTTGTTGGTGTTAGAGAAGCATGGGTAGGCCTCTAAAGGCCACATGTCAAGCATCTAGGAAATATCCTCATGGTGAATACCTCCTTCTCCTCAAAATGTCCATGTGTCAATGAATGGCTACATCACCACCAAAACCTAGCCCCCAAAAGTGACCCCATGCCCTAGGAGGTGACATTTTTCCTCTCCTAGGCAAGTCATTTGGAAATTGAAGCATGGGCTAGGTCAATCCAACTGTCCTCTAGGCCTTCAATATTTTGTCTCTGTGATCCTACATGTGGACCCTTGGCATCCAACCTATGGGCTTATATCCCCACAGAATCCCAAGCTAGGCTTGTCTCCCAAAACTATCCACCAACTAGGTCCTGCAAAGACAAATGAGCACGCCCTCCAAGGATCTCAAGTCATAACATCATGATAAGTGAATCCAATCAATATATGAGCCACCTAAGCTTGTGCATCAAAGATCACTATATCAAGAAATTAATTTCTCAAAGACACTATGCGACTTGTCAAGCTTGAGTATGGGAGGGTTGACGAGGTGTCCTATTGGGTAGATCTTTCCCTAGGTCAAGGAGAGTTTCCAAGAGATCCCTCTCCAATCCATGTAAAGTGGATGAAGTGGTTGGGGTCAAGACTCAATGGGAATAGGGATCATGATATATAATGGGTCGTAGTGTCTCATTCATGGGTGCCTTTTTATAGGATTGTGTGGTACCTTCATCTGCAATTCACTTTTTCCAAGTCCATTAATTGTCATTCTTTTATTCTTTCATAATTTTATGGATATTTTGAAGGTCACTCCCTTGGCATGGTGACCATATAATGGAAATATCACCCACAAACACCTAGTGGAAATGAGAAGGTTGGCTCGTGATGAGACCCCCTTTCTCTCAACCATGCAACTAAGAGCCATTACCCTGGTTTGGTAACTAGATGATGGCAATGTCATACCACTAGATATTCATGGACATGATAGGTCAGCTCGTGATGAGACCTCCTATCCTTCAACTAACCTAAGAATTATTTATTATATTGTGGGTCCTCTTTACTCAAAGATAAGTGTTTCACTACTTTCTTGGGTGATCCCTGGGTGAAGCATCTGGAAGGTTCATACATGGATTTTATCTTTTACCCAACATCAATCCCTCTGGGCCTTCAACCCCTTCTTCCCATAGAATAAGGGACAACCCCTTCTTGGGTCAATACACCCTAAAATCCTAAGAGATACAAAAATGGAGGGGAATAATGATGGAGAGTGGTAAGTATGGTCGAGAACAATACGATGGATTTTAAGGGAGTTCCTAGTAGCAAACCTATACTGAAGGAAAACCACTTACTAGGGAACAATGTCAATCACCAAGGTGAAGCAAGGAAAAAGGCATAATTTCCAAGCATATATCATGAAATATAGAGCAATCTAGGATACAACATACTCAAATGGATTAAATATTGAAATTATGATCACCATAATACTGACTTGTACCTCATGGAGCAAGACCCACTGCCTTTCGGAAGCCAACTGATGTGGTGGATGCCATCTACAAATCTGTGACCATATATGTTGGTGAGTGGGGTTTCCAACTGTGCAAAAGGGTACTTCTAGTCATGTAGTCTTCTCGACACTCCATATCTAGAACCTAAGGACCTCAAGACATAATCTCCTTAGTTATCCACAAAATGGGGATAACACATACCAATATAAGAAACCAAGAGAGATAGTATTCCCATATAGAGGTGGTATATAAAGACACCATTAAAACACAACTAAACATAGCTCAACATACATAGTAGTGTAAGGAAACACAATATTTACATACACAATGTACTACACACATGTTCACTACTCAATATATTGATTGACCCATAGGGCCATCTTATGTAGCACCAATATGTAACCAACTCCTTTGAAGTGAGGAAGACAAGGTCCACATAGATTGGTTAGGTAACATAAATAAATCTTTAATTTCTTCCTTGTTATGTGCAAGAATTGATTGTTCTATTATAACTATCTCCAAAATATCCATAGTTGTGATGAACTTGCATATCATGTTGTTCCAACAATCCCAAGAAAATAAATACCAATCAAGTGTACTTTAGTGCAACAAAGTTTCATCCCTTAGGGAACACTTCCCAAGTAAATTATAGATATGAAAATGACTTATTATAGAATATTATTACATTATTAAATCTATCCATTTACCTTTTATATGTGTGTGACATCACTTAACAAATTCTTCTTAATGTTAGGTCAAACCAACATGTATAACTAGTGCTAGAATTTACTCAATAATGAAGATAACATAACTTGAAATTTAAATATGTGAGTACACAAACTTTGGACAAATATATACTTCATATATATTAAATATGAATTACAAGTACATACAACAACGTATTATAAGTTGGTACATGTTAAGCTCTCTAAACCCTGGCAAGGGAAACAATAACAAAACCCTAGCCACCAACTCCTCCTAGCTAGGAATTGCTCCACCAAAGATCCTCAACAAGCTCACATTCACATTAGCAATTTCTCCTTGGCACCTTCACTTACATCACACAAGTGTAAAATATAGTCTCCCATTATCTTCTCCACATCAAGCACTCTAAGTAGTACTAGGGTTTCCAAATTACACGAAACCCTAGTTTTCTTCTCTCATTATAAATACAAGATCAAGTGATTACTTTTCTCATATAGGGTGTCTCCCAAACCCTATATTCCTTATATTCTTAGAGAAAAAAACCATAACCATAGTCTTCCCTTAAATTCCCTCAAGAACCCTAATGTTCAAGAAAAAGAGAGAAAACACAAATGAAGAAGAGAACAAAGAGACTATTTTTCTCTAGCTCTCACATCTCTAACACAAGTATGTGATCACATGAGTGAACCAAAATGAATATTATAAAAGGACTCTCTTATTCCATTATTTATATGAAAAGTGAGGGAGGACAACAATAACAAATGGATCTAGTCCACAACAAACAACCTCTCTACCCACTAGATAGGCCCGTATGTGAAGCATTCCAATTCTATGTGACGCATGTCAAGCTCAAAGGTATGCATATCTGAAAAGTAAGGGTTGAAGGTCTAACAATCATTAGTAAGTTATCTCCAATATGTATGTCCATTATGGTACATCCAAGGATAATCAACACACCATGCACCCCACATCACATGAAGCATCTCTAAGCATGTTGTAAACACTTTCAGAGTAACCCTAAAAGCTAATAGTCAAGATACCAATACCACCAATACCAAAAATTACCATTTTGAGGTTTTTTGTGCACACAGAGATTTTCACCCATGAATCATACAAATATGAATGGACCAAAGTTGAGGAATTTAAAATGATATTTTAGAGGCTGCAATTTCAAAGAGATCATGAAGAAGAAAGAGATAAGAAGGATGACTACCATATACAAGATGGGTTACTCTACATGTTGTAGAAGTTGTGTGTTTCTAAAGGGGAAAGAATACAACTTATAAGAGAGCATCATACCTCAAAAGTTGCAACATTTTTTGGTGTTGAAAAAAATAGTATCTGAATTGCAAAGTTATGTGTATTGGCCCTAAATGCAAGAAGAAAGAGCTATTATAAAAGGATGAATTATTTTTTATACTAGCAAGCCCAACAATAGGAAGCAAGGAATATACATTTTATTACTAGTTCTTACAAGGCCATGATAAAACACATCTTATTGGAGGTTTTCCAAGGATAGGTTTCACGGACCTACAGTCTGACAAAAACATTTTACTATGACTTGGTGCACTCGAGTCACTCTGGCACTTACAATTGTGTGACATTTCCTTTCCTTGGCCATGATGGTTTTCCCACACCACACTTACTACAACCAAACTATGCCTCTTCATTGAATGTCTACCCATAACTTCATCTTGAGTTATAACAAGTTAGATACACCAAGTATTTCTCAACTTAAGTTACCCAACAAGTACACTAGTTGTGTGTCCAATCATGGCCTCAAATGATTCACAACAATACTACACTTAGCCAATATTACACTTAGCCAAATCACAAGTATGTAAAGAACATGAACATCCAAATACATAGAACATCCACACAAGTACGCAAGATATGGGGATGGATGGCACTCAAGACAAGTGCTTAACACCCTTATTCATACATGTATAAGAATGTTACATATGATACAAGATACAAAGAGGGGAGCTCGGTCACAACCACAACTCAATTACAACAATATAATAAATTCCAAGGTGAATTTCCTCCTCCTAGACAACCCCACAAAACTCGCACCAATCAACCCCCATCTCATCCAAAAGCCTACATGTTGGAGGTCTTGTTCACAATTTCGGTCACCAAGCTAACTTGGGCGACCTGTGATGTTGATCCTCATAAAATACCACCACAAATCCCCTTGTTGAATCTTCCTCTTGATGTCTTCTTGCCTCTCCATACTTATATGTGCCTTTCCCAACACTTGGCAAGTCGTGTCATATGGAGTGGTCCCAAGCCGATTCATCTGTCACACATGTTGGTCCACATGATTTTACCCAAGTGTGCCTCGTCATATGGTCAACCTAGTCATTTGTGCCCAATTTACCCCATTCGCAAGTCAACTCATTTGGCCCAAGTGCACCCAAAGTCCACATGTCTTGAATACCATAATTTTCAAGTCATACCCAAGGAATATGTGCCCAAATGAGTAAGCCCAACAAATGCACCCAAGATCGTGATCTGTGACAACTTGTTCTCAAAGGCACCTTTATTCCCCACCACAATCCCCAAATGCAGATTTCCCAACTCAACCAGTATGTATAAGTCTTGACACTCCAACTCCTCAAGTCTCTATCCAAGTCCACCCCAATTCTTGGAGCTTCCAACTTGACTCATCTGTAATGCCTTGTCCATTCGCAAGACTGCTCAAGTATCCAAATTCCATGTGCATAGCGCTCGATCTATCCACAAGGGTTCCCAAGTTGGTTTGTCTTCATTGTCTTTCCAAGGCAACCCCAAAAGGTCCACCTTGCCTCTGGGACAAGTTGTATTGGTCATCCAAACTACTCAACCAGGCCATTTTGATGGAGGTTCCTTGTGCCCCTCTAGAAAATGGTCTTACATCCTCCCCCACTAAAATTTATTGCTTCCCTTAACAACATCCTCAAGAACTTCCTGCACATGTGCATCCACCTGCAACTGAGTCTTCTTGAAACCCTAAATTTCCTGCCAATGACTGTTGGAAACCCCAAATTTCCAGAACTCAACATGACCATCTACAATAGACAGCCAACCTTCAACATCATTCTCTACCCAAATTTGTCATGCAACTACTCCACCCAATCCACATAGGAAATTTACATGCCCAACTTTGCCTCCAATGCTTCAAGATGTTGTTGCCCCATTGTGGTGACCATGCTTCGTTGCTACAACTATCTCCTATAGTTGTTATTGTCCAACCTTCCCTTAAGAATATTTCCCAAAATTTCCAAGTGTTATACCATCTCGACCTCCTACTACATCCATACTCCAACCATCTTATGTTTCCACGCATTGGTGTCTCCCCAAGTTCAAACTAGTTGGGTGATCAATACAACCATTGCATCTAATCCCTGAGAATGTACTTCCCCATGTCCATACATAGTATTTTCCATCCACACTTCGGTCATTCAGTCCAACCTCAATGAACCAAGGAAAAGTCACTCACTTTTCCCACGACTACTAATTCACTCCTACAAATCAACATACCAACTACTGTCGAATTTACTACCACAACCCAACATATGATAACTTCATTTCACTAGGGAAAGGTCATCGGCTTCCCTCATACTGTTAAGTTTTCTTTGCAATGAACTTTCAACAACACCTTCTCAAAAGGAACCCAAGGTTGAACTACCTGCTTGTTGGAATACTAAGAGGGGGGGTGAATCAGTATGAGCACTTTATTATCACTTTTAACCATAATATGTAATCATTAACATCATCATAAGTATATCATCAATATATCATGAGCAGTATAAATCAGCAGAGCATAATAGACATCCACAGAAACACATTACACTAGAATTTATGTGGAAACCCAAATGCGAGAAAACCACATAATGCTTTTCTTATATATCAAAAGAAAACATTCATTGGAAGCACAAACTTCCCAATTCTCTGGCTACAACTGGAAGGAGGCTATGACCCCCAATTTACCGGCTCTAACCTGAAGGAAGTTACAACTCCCTTAATTCTTTGGCTCCAACTAGAAGGAGGATACAACCCCTTGATGATCAAGCTCCAACCTGAAGAAATATCCAACTCCCTGTGTTCTCCGACACCAACCGGAAGGAGGCTACGACCCCCTTTCCTTGCCCTGAAATATAAGTGTAGACCAAACTATCACTACCACTGATATTGTCACTTCCTCTAATAATCAACTTACAATCAACCTATCATTGTCACTTCATCCAATAACCAATCATCAACCTGTAACCTGTCATTGTCACATCAACCTGTAACTAATAATCAATCTATAATTGATCATCAACCTGTAACCTTTCACTATCCATGTCATTGATATATCAACTAGATCTTCTCATATGGACCATATCAACACCAAGTATCCAACCATGTACCACAATGTACCTAAATCATGCATCATACCATATACCATAAGATATACCTCAAATATATGCCACTATCACAAATATGTGTCTCTAATAATGAACCATAACAACCATATACAATATACCAAGGATATTTATCAAGCATGTATCAATGAAACCAAAACATGGACCTCAACCATATGCAACCATATGAAACCATAAACCAAAAGGAACTCCAAAACATGCCTCAAGCATGTGTCATATCATCCATGATAAACACACATAAAGAACATACCTCTGATCTTGTAGACATTATGTTATATCAGATAACAAATAAGTAAACCAACCTGGGCATCAAAACTCTAGTACAAGCATATCTTAACACCCTCTCACAAGTGTTTCACAGATCCGTGACTTCCTTTTCTACTACTCCTAGATATCTGTGTTTTTCTCCACTGCAACCCGCGTACATTCGTGCCCTTTTGACCTGCAAACCGCAAATGCCTCAGAAACTAGGGTTACTCAAAATTTTTGCAATTCTGAGACTTTCACCATTGATCTTCCTTCACAACTTCAGACTCGGTACCTCAGACTCAACCTCAGATTCACAAATAGACCAAAAGTTATTCACAAGATAGATAATCAATAGAGATGTGTGTGAATTGTACTTATGAAAGTCTCCTTGAGGGGTATTTATATTTTTTCTAAGAAACTTATTTCCCTACTTTAGGGGTTTCTTTTTACAACCACTTAACCCTTTCATTAATTGTCTTGAAACCAACTAGGGGCTTCGTAACCCATCTTTGGGGCTTCCAACTTCATGATTTCATAACTCCTCAACAATGAGGAACCACACGTTGTACCACCTATCACCATAAACGACATGCCTAGGATTATCCATCTATGACTATGTTACCTGCATTTACATTTTCCTTCATGTCCTTATTCCTCAAACAACTTTGGGATTCATGACAACAACTCTGGGGCTTCTTGTAGAATTATTCAAAGCATCTTCCTGTGAGGGCCATGCTTAGAGATACACCATAAGGGGATCACTTTGGAGACTTCTCCAAATACACCCACATATTTTGACATCAATGACAACCACTTCTTGTTGACATCAATGGCAACCCACTATCCAACACTACTCTTAGGAATTTAGCCAACTCATGGTTTGCTAGCAATAAGAGAGCTCCCATTAGCTACCAAGGATATGGTTGTACATAGTATTTGACTTTTGATCTCTGTGCAAGTACTTCAAAACCAACTTCACCTTTCATTACATGCAACCCAACTCTTCCAATCATTCTGTGATCAACTCATAGTCATATATTCCCATGGATCTCCTACAAAAATTCACAATGGATACAAGGTCTCGGTCCTCATCTCCCACTTCCTCCACATCAAAATCTAAGTATTTTTGGGTGAGTTCCTCCATGCGTTTCTTGGACCCAACACTTAGATCGTATGCATTGAGTGATCTTATTGATTGATTTACCTCCTCGTTTTCATGATTTTGCAAGTAGAAATGTTCCTCCTAATGCATCCCTTTCTCAATGATCTCCGTAATAGTTTCTAGTGCAAGATCCATCTTTCCTTCAACTCCTTTCTTCTGATCCTTCATGTTACACAACGATTCATCCTTCTCCAAGAATATCTTCACTGAAGCCTCCATTTTTATCAATCTACATTTTGATTGGCTTAAGACACCCTTGGCACCCAAGGATTCCATGCCCGAAACCATCTCTCATTTTTGTGCAACAACATAAGGTACGTTTGTAGATTAAATGGTTGCCTCAATTAGCCTCACTTTTGTGTCATACTGGGACTGCCTTGGAAATCTTGATAAAATCCTACCCCAATACCACTACATCATCATCCAATAAATCCACCATCAATTCCAAGTGATCAAACCAACTCCAAACTTTCAAAGGTGTGGAGAAAACAACCCCTACTATCGGCTTCAATATTGAGTTGACCACCTTGAATGTGACCATGTTGTTCTTAGGGTTATGACGGAGTGACGTAGCAGTCCACTCACTCAAGAAATTGTGAGTTTCACTGATGTCCACCAAGGTTGTCACCCTCAAACCATTGACTGGTGCATCCACAAAATAGTCTATTATCCTCTTCATCTTGCAAACAACGTCCATGACCTATTTCCATAGACTTTCCTAGACCAACTTTCCATAGACTTAATTCACCATAACTGATGCTACAAACTTATTCTCCATTGACTTCACTTAGACTTCTTCTAACTTGGCCAACTTTTCCTTCAAGGGACAATTTTTCACAAAGTGGTTATGAGAACAAAGATAAAAAGCAATAGACTTACCTCTATATATAGGAAATTCATGCTGCTTATTTATCACGATGATGTGGTTGTCTTGATAATCCTCCTATTTGAGTATCCCTAATATAGACAACATCCAAGTCTTCACTTGGTTTGGAAAGGCTTTCAAATTATGGACCCAAGCTTCCATTCGTGTGCTAACCTACTTCAACTTCCTCGGGTGAACTTGGCACAAGTAGAGAAACTATTGTTCCCATTGTTCCAAGATCTTATCCATGTCATATAACTTGGTAGTCTAAGACTCATCTTCTACATTCTCCATGTTGCAACTCATGAACAGGGCAGTTGTCTCGACACATCTCAATTTCATCTAAGTCTTAAGTTTTGGGTCAACTGGTTGCCCCAAGCTCGTGATGCACTCAATTCAACTTGCCTTCATTGTGTTGTTTTCCCATGCCTTGGCTACCTACTACACCAAGGCACTAAGACCATGCATCTTATCCAATTTTCAATCCAACCCACTACCAAAGTGCTCATCTCGTTGAAAGTATGTGGAAGTTTCAAGTTCACCTGGAAGGCTTGCACAACTCTCATGAAGGTCTCATCAATAATTGGCACCGAGGTTTTTGTGGTAAGGGCACCTGAACTGACCTAAGTCAATTCTTATACCACACGTGCAAGAGTGCAGTGTTCGTCTTCACCAAAATTTTCTCTGATACCAACTATCACAGAAGTGACAATGGTGAATAACACCAAGATAACATAAAGATAGCTCAAAATATATGACCAATTATCACACAACTCTTATACTACCTGTCATGGAAGTGACAATGGTGAAGAGAACACCAATTCACCAAGTTTTCTCTGATACCACCCACCACAGACCTGCAATCCGCCCATAATTTTTTGTGACTACTTGGTGTGTCGAATTCACTCCGACACATTTGGTTTTTTGACATCGCCTTGCCTTGGTTGCAACAGTTTTTCCACACTATACCTATTACAACCAAACTATGCCTTTTTCACTCAAAGTCTGCTCATAACTTCTCCTTGAGCTACAACAGGTTATATACACCAAGTCCTACTCTATCTTAAGTTACTGTCGATCCATATTCTTGATCAACTTGGTGTTTTTTCACTTAAACACTTATAGGATTTCCCTTACCCTTTTTCTTCCCTCCTATCAAAAAATTTCCGAACACTTAATCATTCTTCGAATGATGCGGAGTGGGGTAGCAGAAATTTCAAATTCACAGTTCTGTAGGTTCTCCATACCGTAGGTCCTCATTTTCACTATTAAAATTTCTTACCTTTATCTCCTTGAATCTCTTAATTCACTCTCACTTTTCATACTTAGTCACTTTTCAAAAAAATGAATAAAGAGTTGTATGTCATTAGTCAAAGCTTTCTTGAGTACCCAGGTCCACAACTCCGCACTCACCAAAATGCATTACTCCTTTTTCCCTTTTCCACTTTTTCGATACTTAGTTGATTTTTCAACAAGGTGGATGCATAATCATATGTTTCCCATTTACTTCATTTCTTAGGTTTGCAAGTCCACATCCTTCTTAAACATTTAACCATATTTGAAAGACAATGCAAACCTCTTCACCCTTTCTCGTAGTCATGTTCACAAGCTTATAGTTCTGCAAGTTTGCAACTCTGCATTTCCATGTTATACATTTCTCACTCCCCATATATTATTTTTCACCTTCATACTTAACACTTTTCGTCCATCATAATATCACATCACCACTTCCCATCACATTTATTATCCCCTCCATCTCAGTCACCACTCGTATAAACATAATGTCATTATTAATGCATAACACATTCATTAAAGGTCACAATAAATCCAAATATCATTTAAGCCGATGACATTGAAGCATGATCTATGATTGATTGAGTTATTAAGGTAGTACATGGTAGAATTTAATAAAATCAAATATGCCAAGTTGTAAGTATCGAAAGTAGTGCCACCTTTTGTCAAAAGAAGAAAAGAATGTTGAGAAAGAAAAATAATTTATTTTGTGGAGATACACTAAATACACTGGGCCATGAAGATAAACAATTTCAGTGGTCCAGGGCGTATAAGTAATACAAGGATCTTTCATCAATCGGAAAGAAAACGAACCTAATTTGGACCCCATGAATAACATTAGCAGGATCTATTCTGAAGGTGATTGACATGAAGGATATTATTCAATGCTGCATAGACAAATTTATTTATGAACAAAGAATAATTCAAATGCAAGGTCATCAACCCATCTCTCTAGCTCCTTCAACATTCTCCAAAATTCTATGACTTCATGTGCCAACTATGTGATTCAAGAGCAAATAAGCCAACGAATTTCTAAAGAAGCATAAAGGAGGAAACGAGCTTTTGATTAATAATACTTGGAGGATCCGACTAGTAACCTTGGTACTTCCAGAATTGAGGTAACTTCATTGAAATACCCATACAAATAATTTGCATGATTATTTTCCCACATTATCAGTTTGGAATCTACTATGTTCGTATCAAGAAATGTTATATATGTTATGCATTGTGTTTTGCATTAAAAAGCCATCAATAATTAGGGTTATCTTAACTCAAATGAAATTTCCTTCCAATTAAATAACCTCAAGAAGACTCAAAGGTTTTGTATGACTTCTTACCTCATTTTCATCATCTCTTATGGCCATGTCTTCGAAAACTTGCCATGGGAAAACTTGTTGATTTTAAGTTGGAGCTAGTCTATGCATGGTATTCGGTCCTATACAGACATAAATCTCAATGCAGTTTCTACCTAGTTCATAATAACTTCATTTCATAATTCAAAAAATTAACATTTGGACAGAAAACATCAAGATTATCCTAGGAAACAACTGCCTTTCTCTCTGGGAAAGGGGTTTATGAATTGTTCGAAGAATTTACTGTAATTGTATTATTTGGTAGTAAGGAGAAGCCTTTCCTTTTACCATTTTATACATCAGATAATTTCTTTGTCGAAGAAACATGATGACAATACAAGACTTGGGCCCATTTCTTCCACGATAAGAGGAAAAATCAATTCATACCCCTAACATGGAAAATTGGGAATTTCATTTTTAAGCATATAAATCACCTTAATGAATTGGCGGGATATCATGAACAAATGGATTTGAAGGAAGCAAAATTTGTTGAAGGGTTTTTATCCAAAGAACAAATTTACTACACATGCAATTAGTAGGGTATTCTTCACACTTCACCAGAATTGAATAGTTTCAAGAGGGTGGCGTAAATAATTTAGATCTTCAGGAATTAGTAGCCTACCGAATTTAAAATGACATTGGAGAAATAAACAACACAAATGAAGAACATAGACAACACAATAGAGAAACAACAAGTCAAAACCCCAATTCTCCAACAACGTCCCAAAGAAGCACTCCATCGAGAATGAAGAATATAACCAGTGGAATGGATACTAGAAAAATAATAGTGGGAGGCTTAGATGATAGTGGATATAAATATTCACTGAGGAAAAGTCTTGAAAAAACACATATTACATACACTCTTGTAAAAAAAAAAGAAATATATCATCAACAGAGTTAAACACACCAAAAGTCTAGGAAAGTCCCCATGCAATGGCATGGACGAGCTCATTGAGGAACCTGGTTGGTCTGCACAAAGGTTTTTAGAAACAAGAGAAATTGTTGATGCTATAATAACCTAAGATCCCAAAATATTTGAAGAGGAATCTGTCACTCCGCACCATGCGACATACAATCATGAAACTAAGAAATTATTGTTGGAAAAAGTCAATACCAAAAATAAAAGGTCATCAGAACAATGGAAATCTTCAATCGGTTTGGATGGAGTAGCACCATCCAAAATTGCATAATTTCATGGAGCTACCGGAGAGGCATTAAAACAATCAGTTATTAATATGGAAAAAGAGAATTCAGAGTTAAAGAAGAGGATAAAATAATTATGAGTTTCTTTGGTACCATGACCATTATTTCCAGAATCATTTGACTTCAATCTAACCTACACTTGAGTTAGAGGAAATCCCAGAAAGCAGTACAAAATACAAAGGCTCATCAAGTTTATTGCAAGATATAATAAAATATGTTGGCAATACCATACACAAGAGACTTGGTATAATTCAATATATTTGGGAACTTTCCCAAAGTGTTGCTAGCTTTTCATCCAGAATACAAAATTTCAATGAATACTTGTAGAAGGATTTGGAAAATGATGAAGGATTTTTTAAGGAAGTTGTAAACACATTATCATGCAAAGTCTCAAGTTTAAATGAATCATGAAGATAGGAACAAAAAATTCCCTCGCCTTACCACATGAAATAGATCAATTCATGTTGGCTAAGGAGAATAGAGGAATTAAAAGAAATGATAAATGAAATTGATGTCTTAAGGAATAAAAAAAGTGATGTATTTCTTAAACTTGTTAGTCTTACTAAAGAATTGTTTGGTCCTAATTTATTGATGGATACCATGATCTTGACCAAAGAATATTAACATGACAATTTAGTGCATTAAAAGTTGCTTGGGCTAATGAATTTACCAAAACTATAGAATTTTTCAAAGATGAAGTAGAAAAATGGTTAGTTCGGTATATCAACAAGAATGATGAAGTGGATGACACATTGCATCAATTGGAACTATATTTGAGGGAATTTGAAAATCAATTGTTTGAAATTAAAACTAAGAATGAAATTACAATGGAACCATTAAGGGAGTACATTGAGGAGTGGTTGAAAAAGACATTAATCAAAATTATTGAACTAGAAAATCAAGAAACAATTACAACAGTTATGCCACCTAAACCAAAACATACACCTATAAAGGAGCCATTTGCAATCAAGTAAAGGTTACGAGATCTCTCCATTACAGTGAGTCGAACATTAACTTTACCCTTTCAGTTTTCTCTACGTCTATTTATGCTACAATTATTTGTCATACTGACTTTGTCTTCTACATATTCTGTGAGATTTAGGCTGATTCTTGGTTGTCCTCATTTTATCTTCCATATATTTTGATCCAAAAATCCTTAGATACCACTTATTACTTTAAAAATATACATATAGCATCTAACTTGATTCATAATAAATTCTTGATCATATTGAGGTGATTTGCATAAAAATGATGATGTGCTTCTTATCAAAAAACCCATAAATTGATGATTAGTGTTAGTCCCTAAAGTTGCACTTGACTGTGAGAGGGAAAGCTAGGGCATCATCGGTTTATTGCAAAGTGTTTAGAATGTTTTTATAATTTGGTTTTTTGAATAAGGTGGTTGAAAACTGGCTCAAGGTTATAACATAACATGAAAATCAAGATCATAACATAGCATATCCCATTGACTGAATAAAAGGTAGACACATAGATGGATTAAACCAATAAGAAAAAGAGAAGATGAAGCCTTCAATTTGTTAACTTCACATAAATTCTTGCCTTAGAATATCAAAAGAAACAAGAATATCAAATTGAAAACAAAACTTGAAATTAATTCCCACAACAAATTCTTTACTGTATTAATTAACAATCAAGAAACAAATGCATTGCAGTTTGAATAATGAATTTAAGCATGAAGAAAGAAAAAAAGAGTAGAAAAGAGTGTCTAACCGTCCATATTCCTTTGCTATTAAGTGTCAAATAGAACATAAATGCCTTTACAAGGAGTTTCACAAAAAAATTCCTCTGGATCTCCAATTTTTCCACCCCTAACTTCTCCTTCTACAAAGTTTATATAGAAACAATACATAATTATCAAGATCCAAAAGAAATGGATCTGAAAACCTCCTCATATATATTTAGTTTCTTGTTTCAAATAATCAAGGAGAAGATCCAATCTGATCTCCAATTCGAATTGATGAGGTGGCTTGTCAATTGTTGTCCATGAGATTTTTCAGGAAAATAAATCTGGCAAATTCCTGAAAAATAGGGTCCAACAATCTCTTCGTATCTCTCAAACGGTGATAGATGTGTAAAAAAAGAGGGACGTTTTTTGGAAGGGACGCATTCCCAACAAAAACCTCGTTTGGTTTCCAAAAATTCATCACCATGTATTCTTCAACCTCTCCCAAAATTACTGACTAAAACAAGAAATTATTTATTATGAAATCGCAGAAAAATAGGCCTCAAAGATCAATTCGAATCTCTTAAAATGTGATGGCTATGTGAAAAACTAGAGAGGTTTTTGTGAAGGGGAATGTTTCCAACAAAAATATCTTTTGGTTTCAACAAATTCCTCTCCAACTATTCTGCAACCTTTTTTGAAGAAAAAGACTAAAACAGGTAAAAAAAACAGAGTATTTCCTGTAGCTTTATCAGAAAATTAGGCCTCAAAGATATATCTGAATCTCTTAAAATGTGATAGATGTGTAAAACAAAAAAGAGGTTTTTGTGAAGGGGCATGTTTCCAAAAAAAATATCTTATGGTTTTAACAAATTCATCTCCATAGTTTCAGAAACTTCTTTTGAATATAAGGACTAAAACAGGAAAAACATAGTATTTCTTGGATTTGATTTCTGTTTTTTTATTTTTTTTGTTGTGTTCATCTTTTCTTGTTGCTTAGCACTCCATTTATCTACATGAGCCTTATCTTTATTCAACTATTCCACTGTCTTTTGGAGCTCTCTCATCTTTTCTTTATCAGTTCCGACTTTAACCCTGAACTCAGGGAACTCTTCAGCAAGTGCAGACTCATTCAAATCTATGGCAACCTGAGGTTCTTTCATCTTAATTTGGTACTTATAAACCAATCCTGAACTGTGCTCTTCATCTGAATTGGCTAATTCCATGGCTTTAGGCATGACTGATATATGGTCTGAATCTACAAGATTACTTTCTTTAGTTTCAGGAACCCTACTTATACCTTTGGCAGATGCTTTAGCTCTTGACAATTTGGTAGCATCTCTTGTTACATGTCTTGTAGAGAATAGAACAATTTACTTACCTTCTTTTACTGGTTCTTTATGTACTGGGGACATTCTTGTCTTTTGTTTGATATATGATTTAGCATATTCAGAATGGTCTTCTATCACTATGACATCTTCTCTTTTGATTGAGGAATCGAACATGGCTTTGGGCCTTAGCCTGTACTTGTTGGTGACTCTTGTAGAGTTCCTCCTAGGATCTTGAGGCATAGGCACACATTTCTTCTTTTTCCTTTGAACTACAACATTATTCTTACTGGTTGTTGATGCTTTATGCTTGGATGAGAGTGTAACATTATAACCTTCATCAGAGTCTTCTTTTGTTTTTAAATCTGCCTCAGGAAGAATTTCATTTTTTGTTTCCCATTTGGGTCTCTTACCTCTGTTGGTCCTCGTTACCCTGATGGCAGGCAATTCTTCTTTAACAGGGGTTTCATCAACTAGAATGCTTGGCTCCTGTGTAACATCCCTTTTCCTTTTACCTTTCTTTTGTTTGCTGGACTGTGGGTTAGGATTTAGGGATTGCATGAGCCAACTCCAGGGTTTTTGTATTTCTCTTAGGGTAGACATGACTAAAGTATTAATTAAAACCTAATGAAATAGGCTACTCTTTGCATTGGAGGAGTGTGAATGCACTCTTTTTGACATTTTTTCCAGGATTTTGAGGAGAAAATAAGGCAAATTTAAAGGATAATCACCATTTAGATGCATTAATAACATAATGTGATAGATATAAATCAATGAGAATCTGCCTTCACGGGTGATATACTTGTGGATAACGATCAGAGCAGTGTGTCATTCCTGTCTGATCCAACTGCGAGGGATTCCTTTTCTCCAATCCCGGTTTTGTTTGTCTGGCAACAAAAACTGATTGGCGAATTTTGTAACTACATGCTCTTTCTTCCACCATCGTTCTCCTCCGACTACCAACCTGCAAGCCTTGGCAATTGTTTGTTCTATCACTAGCATTAGAAATTTACCGATCTCCACTTCGTAACCATCGAAGTTTTATGAAAACGCCAAAGAGACTTGTTCATCATGACCTTGGAAGGTAGTGAGGAATTCAAGCCAACCAACATCTCTAGATCTCTGCACCATCTGCGGATATGCCTCAAGAAGATCGCTACCCTTAGGTTCCAATATGACCACTTACCCGCTTCTCTTAGGTGCCATGAAACACGATGCTACAATAGGCACTAATTAGATTCTGAATTTACAAACTTCAACTATTAACATATAACAGTTATTCTGAGAAAAATACGTGCGCTTATAATTCAACACAATCAGAATGACAAGTGGTGGGTTTAGATAATGATCTTTGGGAATTGAATGATTTGAAATGTTTCCTTTGTAGGTACAGAGCAATTCAATCATGTAACGGTTTGAATCATAAAATGATTCAAGATCCATCGTGGGACACATGCAAACTCTTAGTCCACGATCTGTGTAATCATAACGAAATCTCAGTGGTGGGCGCATATTAAGGCATGATTATATTTGCACTACGGGAATAATGTTATTCCAGTAGCGCTATTAATGAATTAGCATAATTTGAATTCGTAAAGTTCAAACAGGCACATGAAGTGACACATCATTCAAAACCATGTCTTAAAACTCCAAACTTAAAGAAATTATCCAAAGAACTAAAATGTGAACCATAACAAGCTGAAAACAATGATTAAAATCAAATAAAAGAAGATAATGAAGTGCAGGTAGGAAGGGTTTAGGATTAGGGTTTCTCACTAAATAAAGACAAAATTAGAGACTAACAATTAGTTTGCAGATTTATGAGATGACACAACAAAAAATAAAAGAACTCAAACTACACATATTGATGAAATAATTCACTTCATCTTCAAGTCCTCTTAGATAATATGATTGCTCTACATCATCTCAAAATACCAAATTACATTACAGCATGGGCTTACAAAAATCAAATTAAATGGTCTCTCTTTAACTCCATTATGCAAAATAGGAAAATGAGTTCACCATTGAATTCCTTGTGAAATTCTGAGAAATTTGAGTATAAAGTCGACCAAATTCCGAACTGGCTCAATTTCACCCTCTTCACACGCCAATCAATGTACTATGGCGCTAATTAATGGAAATATGGACTAAGACTTTTAAAAATGACCTATTATCATAAAATAGACCTCAAATTCATACGCCTCACGAGAAAATGAGAAAAATGAGTATAAATTTTCCTAGGTGCAGTCATTATACCTCATGGAACACATATCAAGACACACCATACTTGGCCTTTTCTCTTGCATGAAAATATATGCATCTGTACAATACGTCCTCTTTGGAATATATGCCATCTCAGAATTTGTGCCCTTGATTTGTGTGCAAACATGAGAATTTTCGCCCATTATATAAACCACGGGCCCTTAAATCCCCTCTAGATTCTATGGTTGGCATTAAATACAATGTCGTGGGCATGCCTTAACATGAGACACCTTTGGCATGACGGTTAAGGAATTTGGTTAGCAGGGATGATGTCATGGGTTCGATCTTCCGTGAACCTCTTTTTTGGTTATAACATACAATGGTTTATATATATATATATTTTAATTACCCTTGCAGAATATACAGTGGTTTGTTATATATCTATGGCATATAGTTTAAACCCTCCATGGAGATTACAGTTATGGTTATATGATACATCAATAGAAATATGGGTCGAGGGTTTAGGCCCTCGACCCTTTTTTTCACCACACATTACAACACATCAATTCAAATAAATTTGGTGCCCAATATGGTTAAGTAACATTTGTATGGCGCATTTCTAACAAAGGCTTGGGTAAGGTTTATGGAGGTCATGGGTTCAACCCCCTTCAACTCCCATAATTTTAATAAACCTTAATAATTAATGGCCGATGGGAGGTTTCCACATGGAAATCTCTCATTGGTTTATCCTTGCGATGCGTCGACAAACAATTAGTCCATGTAATATGTATGATTGCTACATCACTTGCCTAGTCAATGTATGGTCATGCCACATGGCCCCTTGGGGTGTGGCCATGTCATCATCGTACAGTTTTATAGGTATGTCATGTGTCACTCTTGTAGTGGTGACACGTTTCACCTTGACCCCTTTGACTTTGACCTTTGACCTGGTTGACTTGAACTTTGACCGACCATATCTTTTGCATACAAACTCTGATTGAGGTGATTTTTTGCATCGTTGGAAAGCTATCGCCGAGCTCTACACATTGATGACATTTTCGATATCATTTGGGATATTTCAAGTCTGATATTTTATGGATCCTCTTGGACCTCTATGATCATTTCAGATCCTCCTGGACCTCTTTGAGCATTCCTTAGATCCTCTTGGATCACACCTTTCCACTGAAGAAATTTTGGACCTCCAAAAGTATAAATATCCAACAACTTATTGATGAAAACTCTAACCCACTATTCAATCTTAATGAAATGATTTTATCTTATAACTTAGTGATGAATCTTCTTCACTCTTCCATCTTGTTGAATATTTTTGAACTCAATCTTGATCTTGGATCTTAGATCTTAGTTATTAGATCAGTGCACTTTTGTTTGCTTCTGAAATATGGATCTAACTCTAGCCTCTGGCACTTTCGCTAATAGAATATATCTCTCGTTCTAGCTCATAGATTCTCTAATAAAAAAATTCATGTTCATTGAATCTCTGCAATACATGAATCTTGTATTCGACATCCACTCCCATCTCCTTCACTATTGAAGATAGTATATCTCGGCCAATATGAAACCAAGTTGAATGTTGATCTATGTCTTTCCCTTTTGGACTCGTTGTTCTTATACTGTTGATGTATCTATAGGAGTCTCTGAATGAATTCCCTATCCATTTCTTCTCTCCTGCCTTGAAAAACAATTCCATCTGCACTTGACTTTCTTCTATTCAAGGTATACATCCACACGAACATGACATAGTATTTTGAATATGCTTAGAGCCTGCATATTTATTCCTCTTATAAGAGGATTATTTCTCCTTTACCAACTCTAGAAATTTTCACATTACTTCGATACCCTTTTCGCTTTCGATCTACATGTTCCCACTTCCTACATCCTTTTGTTCCTTCACCTCCAGTTCTTCAGAATCAAGAATGTTAACTTAGACAATTTGATCCATATGTAGTCCTTTAGTTGATAACAAGACAATACAATTGTCTATATTGTTTTCAAAAGGCTTAGAAATCTTTATAATATCCCTCTCACTCTAAAACAAAGTGGCTATATAGAAACCCTTTTTGCAAGATTCCTCTCACTTAAAACAAAGTGTAAGGTGGATATCTAGAAATCCTTTTAATGAGATTCCTCTTACTCTTAACATCATATAGGGTGGAAATATAGAAACTCTCTTACAAAATTCCTCTCACTCATGTCAACATATAGGGTGACAATATAGAAATTTTATAGAATTCCTCTCACTCTTATAATTTACAATGAGTGGCTTACAAGCCTTCTAATAGACTTTAGGAGATACATATGCATATTACATTTAAAAATATACATATTTACAATAAAAAAAAAAATTATGGATGGTTTATTCATGAACTCATCTTCCCTTTAGTATTGGAAGGAGTTTCAAAGATTCTTATCTCCGAGCAATGCCTTTGACATTGAAGTTGAATCTGGCATTGAATATGATGTTGAATCCAAGAAACCATTAGACCAAATGATAGGTATTCCCAGTAACCTATATAACATCTCATTGTGAACACCAAGCACTATTGATGTGTCTAGAGCAACTTCCCTTGAAAACACAAGTACTTGGCCATTCTGGAATGCGACTGCATAACCATCATCTTCAAATTCTACAACTCAAAGTATGTTTAATTTCAAATATGGAACATATAACATATGCTCTATTCCCAAAAATACTCTCGACTCGATATGGAATCTTACATATCCATACCCTTTTATGGATTTTTTGGTTCTAGTTCCAAATCCTACATAGAAATCCGTGTTGGATTCTGAGAAAGTTAGAAATATTGATCTCATCTTGGTCATGTGATGAGATGAGCCACTTTCCATGAACCATTCCTCGATGTCTTGATATATTACTTTTCCAAGAACAACCATCGAGAAGCATTCTTTCTCAAATCTTTTAGTAATACCATTAACTTCATTTGTTGCTTGTCTTCTTGCAAGTTCCTTTACATATTTTTGGTTCTGCTTCAAGCACAAGTGAAGGTAAAGTGTCCAACACTTTTCGATATGATATCCACTCCTACCACAATAAGAGAAGAGTGTATTGTTCCCATATTGGAACCATGATCCCTTTTTATCATTCCTCGTTTTCCTTTTCTTTAAGAAATTATCTTTACCTTTAGCCTTCTTCTTGGATGGTTTTACTTGCACAAACTATCTTCTTCTACATTTCTCCATATCATGGTTACTAGTTCCACAGGAAGCACATGGATACATAGACCATTTACGAGTCTTATCAGTGGAAAATGTCTTCATTTCCCCTTTAGCATGCACATATTTCTCTGGAATGGAAGGTAAGGCTAATTTCTTATGAAATAATTATTCATCTGAAGTTATCCTTGCTTCATCTATCCTCGAGCATTCTCCATCTTGATAGGAAAAATAAAAATATGAGGATTCATTCTTCTCGGTCATGCCTTTTGAAAGAGGTAGTCCTTTTTTCATCGGAGACCTTACATTCTCAACTTTCCAATCTTCATGGATTGATGTTGATGGTGCCAATACTTGATCTCTAGTCTACAACTTTCTTTCCAACTCATGAAAAATACCCTTATGGAATTCCTCATGAAATATTATTCGATCTTCCAGCTTCTTCTTTGTTGGAAGATTGGTTGTTGTCATTGATGTCAACCCTAGTCATGGGTTTTGGACCGCAAGATTGATGAAGGTATTTGGACATGAACGGAAATGCACATGCAGATACAACACCCATGGTTGGATAATATACATCATGTTGTTTCTGGTGGTATGTGGCATGTCACGTGGATCCTCATGGTTGAGGAGAAATGAATTTTTGAAGATGACAAAGTGAATTGAAGAAGGAAGTACATGTAGGCCCTGAAGATAATTAAAGAAACGAATTACAAAATAAGAAAGTGTCAGGTCAGCCCTAATGTTTAAAGGAACTGACATAAATGGTATAAATAAATATCATTATACATTCATTTGATATAAGTCGAATTTCAAAGGAAATAAGAAGAAAAGAAGGTCGGATTTCAAGGGAGGATGAAGTCTTTTAGTGATGTGTTCTAAGGTATGTTATTTTCAGGTCATCTTACCATTTTTTCTATAAAAAAATTTCTAGAACGATTCAGATGGTGAAATTGCTATGGTATTGAGAAGACATATCAAGGTACCGTTGGTAAAAATTTAAACTCTTGATTTGCTATAATTATGGTGATACACTCTGTGGAAGATAGGGTTTGTGACCAGTCCTGAAGCTAGTCAATAAACAGGTGTTCCAAGTAAAATAGTCATAACTTCTTCATAGAGAATCCAAATGAAGTGGGCGAAATTTCATTAGAATGAATATGGACTGTAGTTTCTTATGTGTGAGTTTCAGAATCAGATGTTAATTATTGAGCGCGGGGCATTCTGTGCAAGTTGACTCTCCTGAATAGACCATAATTGAATGAAGTCTACCATTCTTTCTATAACCTCTTTTTGGGGAGGATTCAAGGAGTGAAAATTGGAGGAGTTTCAGAGAATACATTGAGTAATATTGTCTATAGGATCAAAGTACTCCAAGAATTGAAGAATTCAAGAAATTGAAGGAGTCTCAGGAAGCATTATTAGGTTCTATGTGATGATTGGTTGATGGTGATGATTTAATGTAAATTTTTATTATCTCTCATATATTCTTGGTTGGAAGGAAGGGGAAAGGATGGAGAGTTCAAATCTCTCTTGATATTGGAGGATTGTATCTTCCTCTTGGTGATTTATCCCTCCCTTTACATTTGGAAGTTGTAGCTACCTTTGGAAGTCATTACTTCCCTTGAACAATAACTATTGATTATTTCACATATATTATGCATGGTGTATTGTGGTGTATTGGTGTAACTCTTATACTATTGTTCATTTCTCATTGGATATAGTTGAATGGTTTAAGTATAAGTTGAAAAAGGTTTTAAATTGTACTTGATATTGATTCACCCCCCTCTTAGTATCAACAATTGGTATCAGAGCAGGTTGTCTTCAGAACAGTTTAACCACTGGAAGGAAAATCCTGAGCAGAGATGGATGACCATGAGAAAATTTCAAATGGGATTCAAAAATTTGATGGAAGAAATCATGCATATTGGAGTGATAGAGTGAAAACTTACCTGACAGCTTTGGGAGTAGACATTTGGTACTCAGTTGTAAATGGCTATGTAATCCCAAATAATGCTCCAACCGATCCAAATGAGAAGAAGCTTATGAGTTGTAATTCAAAAGCCAGACATGTTATTCTAGCAGCATTGGCACCAACCAT
>ML791768.1:107608-143192 GCA_009831015.1 Picea engelmannii | reverse complement strand
TTCTCATATATTGTGCATGGTGTATTGTGGTGTATTGGTGTAACTCTTATACTATTGTTCATTGCTCATTGGATATAGTTGAATGGTTTAAGTATAAGTTGAAAAAGGTTTTAAATTGTACTTGATACGGATTCACCCCCCTCATCAACATGCTTCTCTTCCTCAAAAGCTTTCAACCACATCCTTAACTCAAAATTCTCCTTTTGGATCTGTCGATTAATGTTCTTCTGTAGCCTCAAATTCATGAGAGATTTACTCATCTTGTCCTCTTGATAAGAGCCTTCAAAATATTTACCAACTGAACTCTTGGATCTCATCAAAACAACTACTTGCAAAATCATGTCAAAACTATCTTTGATACAAGTTGATTTGAAAATCCTCAGATACCACTTATTCCTTTAAAAATATACATATATCATCTAACTTGATTCATAATAAATTCTTGATCGTATTGAGGTGATTTGCAGAAAAATGATGATGTGTTTCTTATCCAAAAACTCATAAGTTGATGATTGGTTTGCAGATTTATGAGATGATACAGTAGAAAATAAAAGAACTCAAATTACACATATTGATGACATAATTCACTTTATCTTCAAGTCCTCTTAGATAGTATGATTTTTCTACATCATCTAAAAATACCAAATTACATTACAACATGGGATTATAAAAAGACAATTTAATGGACTCTCTTTAATTCTGCTACTCAAAACAAGAAAATGAGTTCCCCATTGAATTCCTTGCAAAATTCTAAGAAATTTGAGTATAAAGTTGACAAAATTCTGAAGTAGCTCAATTTCACTCTCTTTACATGTACATCGATGCACTATGGTGCTCATTAAAGGAAATATGGACTAAGACTTTTATAAATGAACTCTGATCATAAAATAGACCTCAAATTCATACTCCTCATGAGAAAATGAGACAAATGAGTATAAAGTTACCTAGGTGCAATTATTATACACCATGGCACACATATCGAGACACACCATACTTGGACTTTTCAATTGCACACAAATATATGCATCCATACAGTACCTCCTCCTTAGGATATTTTCCATATTAGGATCTATGCCCTCAGTTTGTGTGAAAACATGGGGATTCATGCCTATTATATACGCCATGGGCCCTTAACTCCACTCTGGATTATGTGGTTAGAATTAAATACAATGTCATGGGCATGCCTTAACATGAGGCACCTTTGGTGCAACAGTTAAGGAATTTGGTTAGTAGGGATGAGGTCGCGGGTTTGATCCTCCCCGAACCTCATTTTTTGTTATAGCATATGGTGGTTGTTATATATATATGGCATATGGTTTAATTACCCCCATAGAAATACAGTGGTTTGTTATATATATATATATAGTTTAAACCCTCCGCGAAGATTACGGTTACGATTATATGATACATCAATAAAAATATGGGTTGAGGGATTATCCCTCAGACCCTTTTTTCCGCCACCCATTACAATACATCAATTCAAATAAATTTGGTGCCCAATATGGTTAAGTAACATTTGTATGGCGCATTGGTAACAAAGGCTTGGGTAAGGTTTATGGAGGTCACGGGTTTGATCCCTGTCAACTCCCATAATTTTAATAAACCTTAACCATTAATGGCCAATGGGAGGATACCACATGGTAGTCTCTCATTGGTCTACCCTTGCCATGTGTTGACAAACAATTAGTCCATGTAATCTATACAATTGCCACATCACTTTCCCAGTGAGTGTACGGTCATGCCATGTGGCCCCTTGGGGTGTGGACACATCATCGTCGTACAGTTGTATGTCTATTCCACTTGTCACCCTTGTCTTGATGCTTGAATCCATTAGGAGTGAAACGACAACCTCACAAGGATGTAAATCCCCCTACGCTTTTATAGAGGTGGTACTCCTCTTTACTTTAATATTTTCTTGGGGCTCTAGATCTTCAGAATATGGGACTTTGCAAAAGTTTGTCGTGATAATAAAATAAATATAAATATTGCAAATAAAAGGAAAATGTTTTATTTTATTTTTAAAGAAAGTTCCTGAGAAATGACCATGAACCACACAATTCATACATTTAAAATAGATAAGTAAAATTTTCTCACATCCATCATAGTTAAAATAGAGATTTCTGATCACATAAAATAAAAAAGAAGATGATCCGCATGCATAAGAGAACTTTAACAAAGTGGACACATGGACAACTCAAATAAAGATAATGATAGATCAATCTCAAATACTTTATACTCAAAACTCAAAGTTACAAAGAACAATCGAAACTAATCCCAAAATAACACTCTTGAAATTTCTAAAATATATAGTCTGTCACATATTCTTCAAAATTTAAAATGTGTTTGTCCTATAGACTAGGATTGGGGATCCCGTAGACCATAAATAAAATATACACAATTATTAATCTTGTAGAAGGAGTATGGTGGGCATTAAAATAACAACAAGACCTTAAAGAAGAAAAAGAGAAGTTATCAGACTTCGGTTAAACCTTTCTAGTAAAAAAATCGAAGTAACTAGATGAAAGAACTGATAAAGAAAGAAAGATGTGATCAACATAAAATTACTATGATGGTTTATCATGTCTTCAATTTCTTGTTGATGTCCTTTTATTTTCTTCATTTACAGTTAAAGGAATCATCTCAAATGTTTCTTGCCCCTCGTTGATCAATTTATCGATTGCTTTCTTGAACCATTCTTCAATATAATTCTTCATTGGTGCCACATTTATCTCATGTCTTATTTTGATGTTGAACAACTCGCCCTCCAAGTCTCTCAAATCAAGGGAAATACCATGTAATGCTTCCTCAATGTCCTCATTTTTCACGGAGTATTCCACTAGCCAATTGTTTATGTCATCCTCATCATATTGAAGTATACCATAGAACATTTCAATTGGCAACCCTTTAAAAATCTCAACTTGTTTTTCAAACTATTGCTTTGTTAGGAACATTGAGTTGAGAATTAGTTTGGGGTATTGTACTTCGTTATTATTTATGGATAAGTCTATCTTCATGAGCCTCTTGAATATTTATTCCCTCTTTGATATAGCTTGGATACACGCTTGAACACTATTATTCAAATTTTTTATCTTTTCTTTTTAGCACGCATTCAACTATTTTATCCAAATTTGGGAGGGAAAATCCTCCTCTCTTCTCCTTAGTTATGTCATGTTGGAAACTTTTTTTCCAAAGGGTAGTACAAAATCAAGGTAAAAACCTTCTTCATTCTTCAGGTCGGCTTGCAAATACTCATGGAAGGCATGCGCCCTAGAGCCAAAAGAAACAACGCTTTTCTAAATTTCTCATGCCTTTGTGATCAATGCCATTCTTTTATTAATGTTTCTTTCTACATAGCTTCTGGTTGATTTAAGTAGGATTGAATATCCTTTCAATTTATCAGCGCATGTGGTGGGTCTGAATATTTTCGAAGGACTAGAAAGAAGTGGAAGAGGCATTGAAGCGTCTTCCAGTTCCTTGATCCTTTCTTTCAACTTCATATTTTCTACTTCTAGACCACCAATGGAGTCATCCAGAGCATCCCCGATTGCTCTATGAATTTTAGAAATCTGGGAAGGTTTCATATCTCTTAGGTCGACCAATGAATTAGATTTTCCTTTCTCATTCTTCATATCACCTTTTTCAATGATCAATTTCTTGGATTCCCTATCAAAGGCAATGCTCTGAAAAGAAAATGATTCTTCTTCATTGAAAATTTCATTCTCAATGATCTCTAATGATGAATGTTGATGGGCTATGTTTCCCAGCTGATCAATGGTGGGAAACATTTTTTCAATGTCTACCTCGAGCTCCATGTCTTCAAGAGAGAAGTTGGTGATGTATTTTTCTATCAGATGGTCTTCTTCCTCTTGCACAACATTATTCCTCTTATTTCTCAGAGGAAGCTTGTGCGAGCTCTTGACTTTTCCCAAAGGGGGATTATTTTCTCCTTCGTCATTGGAACTATTGTTGGTAACTTTCTTGGTTGGGTGGGTCGTTGGAGCAATGTTATGAGATGTGGTAGTTTTAGGAGTAGCAGTTGGGGACTGGGCACTCTTCTGGGCACTCTTCTCACTGGGACCCTTTCCTTTCTTCTTGTAAAAATCATTTGTACTAAGTATTGTTTCCAAGTCACCAACATTGTGAGTAGGAGAACCTAAGTTGTTATCTTCTTCTTTACTCAAAAAAATATGAATAAATGAACTATCGAATCCTACTTCCAGCATATGTTCCATGAAAATATGGTTAGGGTCAAACCCCTTTATCTTTTCATCATATTTCAAATTCACATTGTCGAAGTGGTTCGCAAAATCATCGATTTTGTTTATATTCTTGAATATAAATTCTCCAATTTTCCAAGGCAAGGGTATGAATTGTTTTTTCCATTTCTCATGGAAAAGGTGAAGCCATAAATTGTACTTCCTTTCTACGTATGTGATAAATATTTTATCAGATACATAGCATGGAAGAAACGAGGGATTTTCCTTGGAGCCGAAAATTCTGATAACATTATGAATTTCCATCTGCTCTAACGTCCCCCTTTTATCCAAGAATTTATTTGTCTGGTCGGATATTCTGGGGATATATTTACCAAACAATATTCCTTTGAAAACTGAAACAAAATCATTGTAAACTTCATAAAAATGAAAAGAAACCTTGTGTCTCCATAATGCTTGGTACCAAAAGGTAATTGGATCAAGTTCACAGTTCACCCTCTTACAGATAGAAAATTTTGGAAATTGAGAGCAATATGTTATCGTAAACACCAAATAAGAAGCTATGAAGAATTTATTGTCTTTTTTGTACCGTGACAATTGGGAGGAGATTTCCATGGAAATCAGTTTTCCCCAATCGAAAATAGCTTGTTCTTTAACTGTAAAATATAAAATATAAAGAATCATTCGAGACTTGGTGGAAGTTCTTTCTTGGCATGTCATCCTGGTAAACAACCACGCAATTTCCTGAAAGGAGTTTTTAAATGAGTCGACCTGAATCCTGGTAATGTCTTCTGGGACATCCACAAGATTCTCCAAGAACTCATGCAAGAGGTCAAGGTCGTTGTCATGCATTTTCAGGAAATCCCTGAAATCCTCTCCTTTGAAGGTAAGTATTGGCTCAGGAAGCTTCAACATCTTACAAAACACTTGCGGTGAAAGAGAGATGGGGGAACGATCATGTAGTTGTATGATTCGTTGACTCAACATGTATTTCTCAATGCATTATGAAACCAGTTCCTTGCAGTTGAAAACCTCGGGGACAAACCCTACATGATCAATTACGGATGTCCAGATCACTTCTTTTTTAGCAGAAGGAGATGAATAGTATGAATACACTCTGGACCACTGAAATTTTTGGTCTTGACACCCAAAAATATTCAAAGTATCATCGCAGAATTGTTGTCAAGTTGTTGCTACCATAGGTTGACAAGAGTGTTTTTTTAACCAAATAATACTTGAAACGAACTCTTTAGATATATAAAAATATATAATATTTGGAAAATCGTGCTTTAATGCGTTTTAATGGGAAATCTCCTTGATCCCTTCCCTTACTAATGACGATCTTTACGGAACCCACATGATGAGTTATTATCATTAAACCATACTAAATGCATATTGGGAAAAGAACGGAGGTGGTGGGGATGGACAAGAGCAATTAGGATTTTGTTTCTCCTTGTCTTTGTTCCAAAGTAACACGAGTTCTCCCTTATGAAAATTCTTTACAGTTGCACTCTGATCAAAATATATTTTGATACTTTGATGTCTCTGAGAAGTTCTATTAAGGGATTTACTTATTTCTTCCTCCAATATCAACAACTGATCAATTCTCCTTTGGATAGGTGAACCGTCTTCTGCATCTTTTGTATTAACTGAGAAAGTCAAGGCATTGATTTTGAGGCTAATTGGAATTTTTGCTTCTTTCCCATAAAGCAATGTATACGAGGTAATCCCAGTGTTTTCCTTTGGAATCGTTTGTCTTGACCACAACGCATTGGTTAAATTCAAATGCCAAATCCTTTGGTTCTTGTCAATAATCTTATTCAATATCTGAATGAGTGTATTATTTGTGGATTCTATGAGACCATTTCTTTGCAGATAATAGGTTGATGATTTCCCCACAATAATTCCATATTCTCCAAAAAAAATTGTAAACTTTGAACTGATGAAAATCGAACCATTATCAGTGATAAATTTATCTGGGACACCGAATATTGACATAATATTATCTTTGAGGAACTTAATTAGCTCTTTGGAATCAGTCTTTTTTAATGTCACTACCTCTGGCCACTTTGTAAAATAATCTGTAGCGGTTAGAATATACATGTGTCCCTTGCTTGACCTTGGATTTATCGGCCTGACGACATCAAGTCCCCATTGAGAGAATGATTGTTATACAATTATGGGTTGTAACGACATCACTGATCTCTTCATTTTCTGTGAAAATTGTTGGCTTGATACACACTTCCTTATTGTAGAATATGAGCCTCTGAAAATTGATGGCTAATAAAATCCAGCTCTTATTATCTTATGGGCGGTGACAGTAGGTGCAAAATTCCCACCACATATTCCTTCATGGAACTCTCTCATTAGTTCTTGGGCATTGTTTTCATCAACGCATCTCGGTAATATACCATCATAGTTCCTTCTAAATAGTATATCAACAATCATCACATATCGATTTACCTTCATCTTCAATGTTCTTTGCTCTTTGGGGTTCATGGTGATAGGAAAAATCTGGGACCTCAAGTAGAATACAATGTCTTTGTACCATCTGGAATCAACAAATGGTTCTCCTACTGAAATTGAAATCATTCCATCCAAAGAATCACTATTTGAGATGAGCTTACATAAACCTTTTCTTTTGACATCCTTTAAAGGTTTAATTTCAATATCATATTCTTGGATCTTTGCCAACCAGTTATCCCATTTTCCTTCTCTCAAATGTCTATTCAAAAGCATATTTACTGGCGAGGATGGAACATAAGCAATGACATGAGAATTTAGTATGTATGTCTGAAAGTGTGCCACCGCTTTCACAAGAGCCAAGGCTTTCTTTTCCAGTTTTGAATACCTCAATTCATAGCCATGCAAGGTTTTTCTCATGAAACTGATTGGGAGTTCTTCACCCTTGTTATTCCTCTGAGTAAGAACAGATGCAACAATTGTGTCTGTAGCGAACGAATAGATGATGAAATCCCTTTGACACTTTGGACTAATGATTATTGGAGCTATGGTGATTTATCCTTTGATATTATTCAAAGATTTTTGAGTATCTGTTGTCCATTCAAACCTCTTCCCTTTTTTCAACAATAAATTGATCGACTTCACAAAACTTGCATTGTCAGGAACAAAACTTCGCACAAAATTGATCTTGCCAAAAAATGATTGAACTCATTTCTTGGATGTCGAGGGTTGATTTCATTTATTTCTTTAACTCTTTCTGGATCTATATAAATCCCTTCCTCTCACTTAATGTGGCCCAATAGTTTTCCTTGAGTTACAATGAATAGACATTTCTTTGGATTTAGAGAGGCACCATATAATCTACATCTGTCAAAAACTTTTCTCAAGTGATGGCTATGATCACCCCTTGTTTTTGAATGTATTTTCAAGTCATCTTGATAATATTCCATGAATTTTCCTATCAACCCACTAAATGCATGATCCATGGCCCTCTGGAATGTGGCTCCAACATTCTTCAAACCAAAGGGCATCCTAGCATATGCATATGTCTCCCAAGGTGTTATGAATGTTTTATTTGCATTGTATTCCTCAACAACCAAGACTTGATTATATCCAGAAAAAACACCCAACATGGACATACAAGATGATCACGTGACTTGCTGGAGAAGAAACTCCATTTTAGGTAAATGATAATTATCGTTTATGCTTTCTTTGTTAAGATCCTTGAAATCCACACACATCTGGATTTCCCCGATCTTCTTTATTACTATCACAAGGTTTCAAAACCAATTGGAATGTCTAATGGGATATATTATTCCGGTCTTCTTTAATTTCTCCATTTCAATATTTACCAGAGGTTTCAATTTGGGGTTCATCATCCTTATTTTTTGTTTGATCGGCTTTGCTTCTTATCTCAAAGGAATGATATGTTGAAATAGTGTTTTGTCATAAGATTTCAAATCATCATAATTCCATGCGAACACATCAAGATATTCTTTAAACAATGCCACATATTGATCAACTTCCTCAATGGTGTAATCAACTCCCAAATTGACATATTTTTGGGAACTATCCATTCCAATATTGACCTTTCTTATTTCTTGAACTTTTTGAAGTGAAACTTCTTCCAGGAGATTCTTAGCATGATCATCTTTCGTAAAAAGAGACTCAAATTGAATGCAATATTCTAGGAAAATAGACATGTGATTGTCTTCATCATCATCATCATTCAACAAAAAAAATTCCAATTGTTCATCATTCTCAAACACTTGCAAATATTCCATGTTGTCGGGTACAGAAGGTTGAAATGTTATTTCTACTTGAAAAGATGTTTTACTTTATATATCATCTGGGTTTGTCAATGAGGCCGCCAAGGCCAATGAATATACATTCTGATTATTGTCCCTTGGAATGAAGAACATGTTGAAAGAACTGAAATATTCCATCAATTCGTTAGCTCTTTTTAAATATAACTTGAGTCTTTCCTTCTTGATTTTATACCTCTGGGTGACCTGATTAATCACCAACTCAGAGTCGTCGGTCACAATTATATGTTCTATATTAATTTCTTATGCAAGAATCATCCCCTGAATCAAAGATTCATATTCTACCTCATTATTAGTACATGCAAATTCAACTCTGATAGCATGTGGATGCATAATATTTTCTAGACTTACAAGGACAATTCCAACTCCGCTCTCAGATATTGAGCAAGCTCCATCGAATGACATCCTCCAATAACCTTCAAACAGATATTCTTTATTCTCTGTATCTTGAAATTTCTCTAGGCTTTCAATATGTTCCATGTCTAGGATAGCATATTTTCCAATCCTAGTGTCTATATAATCTTCCATTAACTCATTATCCTTATTTTTGAAAGAGAAGGGTTTCCTGGGTTCACGGGGCACCTTAATCATGGCTCCTTATTTTCTTGGAAGCATCATGCAAATTCCATCATTCATTATATATCCTTTGATCACGAATGACCAATATCTTCCCAGAACAACTCCATATGTTAGAGGAAGGTCTACCACAATAATATTGAAAACCGTAATAATATGGGGGGTAGTCATGATCCAAGCATAAAATTCCTTGATTCCTCCATAAGCTGGCTCTTTTCTAGAATCAATTGCATATATACTTTCACCAGTCTCATAATATTTGGTACATTTCATACCCAATACCTCCATGACCACTAGTGGCATGATATTGTTGGCCACGTCAGTGTCAACTAAACAATTATGAAGTGCAACATCATGGTTTTTAATTGAAATATAAAAGGGAGGAATTTTACCTCTCATCTTGGCAGTTGATTGGTTCTAGATTTGTTTCGGATTGGTAACAACAGCTTCTGTTTTTTCATACAGATCATCCAACAATCTCAAATTGTTTTCCCTTTGTTGGGGAATCTTCACCACTTCTATAAAAGGCAGAATTATCGTTCATTTACTTAAGTCCTCTACAACATTGTATGTCATCTGAGTGGAGTTTGATGTCAGGTGTTGCTTTTTACTTCCAACATTATCTGTCACTTTCTCATTTTCCCTTTTCTCATTTGTTTTTTCTTTATCTTTTTTATTTTCTTTTTCAGAATCATTCTTATTCTTGGATCTATTTACAAGTCCTCTTGTTTGGGTGATTTTTTCTTGTGAGTTGGGGTCATTGTCGCCTTATTCAAATATATACATGGACGTCTTGCATCCGTCCATCTATACAATTTCAGAAATTTCATCAGGTGAGTAATGGTTCTCTTCCTCAAGCATTTTCTCAGCATATACATCATCCAGAAAAACTGCATTGGGAGTATAATTCTTGGGAGCCCTTGGTCTTTTCGGATTATTCATGTTTTCAAACCTCACTCTGTTTTCTTGGGGACAGTTCCTTCTTTTCTCTGGGACCGGAATTCTCAGATTTTCCACATAATTATCCCCCCTTCTTAGTTTAGTTATCTCGTTCTGCATTTGCTTGATAGTTATATTCATTTATGCAATTTCAATTCTTTGCTTGGTTTCTTGTGTCACCACAGGGTCTACCTTCACATCTGGTATGGTTCCCTTGAAATATCCTCCTCCAATTGTTTGATTTTGAGTCGTTTGTGGCTTGAATTCTTCATTCTTTCTTGAACTAGAGGCTCCTTGATTATAAATACTTAATTCTCCTAGTTTCCTTTGTACTTTTCCCAGTAAAATGTCGCAGTCGGCACCCGTTTCAATCATAATTTCTTTCATCTTTGTGGCTTTAGTCATTGCTTCTTCCAAAGTATCCATCTCAGATGTTCTGAGAGCATATTTCACATTCGAGGGCATTGAATTCTTATAACAACCGAGTACGACTGGGTCATTCGATCTTTTAACTTTTGGAATCTTACTCAAAGTTTTATTAAACCTGAGATTAAAATCTTATATTCTTTCATTCTTCCTTGAACCAATCTGGGTGAAATCGGTGAGAAGGGTGTGATAATAAATTGGAGGGGTGTTGGTTACTCTCCTCTATTCTGAGCTTCTTATTGACCCAGGTTTCATGTCTTTCGGGTTTCCAACAAAGCCTCTAAAACTATCGTCCCTCCTAGTAAACCAGAAGGCAACACAACACACAGAATGTGGTGCGCACTGTCACCCGAGATAGCTTTAATGGGTGGTTGTAAGACTCAGGTGTTTACAGCCCAGGATTGAGTATGAGATATGAGATATATATTCAGAGCCATTTACTATAACTTGTGATTGTAACCTACTGTTATTCGCGACTATGCATTACCTTCAAGAACTTATTTCCTTAATAGCACAACCATATTTCATAGCATAATAATAACCCATTCATTCATTAAGCATAATATTTAACTATTGAAAAGAGGATAAATATATGCATGCATTAATCACATTACAAATATATTATCGTGGTTCACCCCCTCCTGGGCTACGTCCACAAATATTTGGCTCTCGACTCTTTTATTATGGTAGTTCTAAATCTACAACGTCGTGCGCTTACAATTCTCCTCAGATGGGTAAGATCTATATGATGCGAACTAGATCGCACCATGATCCTCAGCCTGCAATCTAATCCTCAATATCTACCTTATATCCTCTCCTCTAGCTCAAAATATTACAAAATAGGTCATACCAAAACATTACATATTGCATCAAATAATACATATCTACGATAATGCAAAGCCAACTACTAACTAAATCGGAACAACTACAAAATCCCTCGAAAATTACAGAACTCCTCCACAATACTTGAGTATCGGTATTTATACATCATTGGCTCTTCAGCCATTACAATTCATTACCAAAACCCTAACCCTACCGATGTTAGGTCTTCCTCCCATGTGTGCATGTTGTTCCTCCATCCAGTTGTCGCTTTCCTTGTGCATGCTTTCTTGCATGCGTGCATGTTGCGTTTCCTTCTAGTTGTTGCTTCTCTTTCTGCACACTTTCTTTCCCCATGTTCATCCTTGTTTCCACTTCGGCCTATTGCCAACAGGCCCCCAAAACTGACACGTGGCTCATCCCGAGCCACCTAATCCTTTTGAGCTTCCTTGATCTCCTTGGTGATCATCTGGAAATTTTCCTTGAGCTCTGCTACTTGTGTGAGCGCCTGCACGATCTTCTCCTTGATTGTGTCCACTACCTGGACTCCCACTTCATCACTGATCAATCCTACACATTCTTCCTGGGTTTGTGGTATTTGTGTCTTAGCTTCCTCTTCTTGTTCCATTACTTCTGCTACCCACTCCTGCAATGGCTCCATTTGATCCTGACACTCTTGTTTCTGCATTTGCGTAGTGATGAGTTCTGCCTGCAGCTTCCTCATCTCCTGCATCCCTTTGAATCATTCTGGGATTGGTATTGTCTTTTGCTTCTGCTTGAGCTATTTGATCGCTTCATTGAGCCTTTCCTCTTCCTTGTCCCATTGTTGGACATGCGGATCCTCCTCTAACCTGGTCCAAAGTTGTGTTGCTTTATCAAACAAGTTAACTGTGGTGCTAACCTGCTTTTGTCGACTCTACTTTTTCCGCTTTTTCCCCTTTGGATGTGACCATTATCCTTTGTTGAATTTGTTTTTATAAACTTGTGTGGCCTTTCTACCTCTAGCGCATTGTGCCCACTTTGGTTTTGTTTCCTTTTTGTTCTTTTCGATTATTTTTTTATTTTTATTTTGTTACTGCGTGGTGGATGGTTGACTATCCTTATACAGCTTCAGTCAGCTCCCATTGATCATTCCTTTGAGTTCTATGAATGCTAAATCTCTTAAATGTACAGATCCTCCATCTGTGACAGATTTTACCTCGTACGGTCCTAACCAATGCATTATGAGCTTTCCCGGGTGCTGAAATGATTTGTTGTCATACATCAATACTAGATCTCCTTCCTTGAACGTTTTCTTCTTGATGTGTCTATCGTGCCAAGCCCTGTCTCTGGCCTTCTGAACTTGTTGGTGGAATCCTGCTAAGATTCGCCCTTCCTCCATGGTCAGTAACTAATTCAGTCTCACCTCTACTGCGCCTCGTTCAGTCATTTGTGTGATGGTTGCTACGTGCAAGCTTGGTACTAAGAATTCTAATGGCACCACTGCTTCTTGGCCATAAACCAGTTTAAATGGTGTGTTCCCTGTCAACTTTTTGCATGTAGTCATGTATGCCCATAATACTATTGGTACTTTGAGGTCCCAGTCGTCTCTGTTGATGTTACAGATATTTTTCAGCGCATTCTTCATAATTTTGTTGAAGGCTTCCACTGTGCCATTTGTTTGTGGATGATACGGTATGCTCTTATGATGATGGACTTCAAACTCTTTAGTCATCCCGTGGATGGTGCTATTTATGAAGTTCGTGCCTTGGTCGCTCATCAAAAATCTTGGGCACTGAAATCTGGTGATTACATGTTCAAACAAAAAGTGTGTTGTTGTTTTTGTGCTGCAATCTTTTACTGGTGCGGCTTCCGTCCATCTTGTTAAATATTCCATCATGGTGATAATGTATTGAGCCCCTCTTCTTTTTGCGGGTGGGTTGATTGGTCCCACAAAGTCTATTTCCCACTTGTCAAATGCCTATAATGTTACTTATGGTTGTAATGGCATCTTGTCCCTTCTGTTGGGTTTTCCTACCCTTTGACAGACATCGCATCCTTGACAATACTCCTTCGAGTCTCTGTGGATTGTTGGCCACCATAGTCCTACGCGCAATACCTTCTGCATGGTAGATTTACCTGCATAATTCCCTCCTGCTATTCCCTCATGGGCTTCTGCTAAGACTCTTGGTATTTCATGTTCTAACACATATCTTCACAAGATGCTATTTGCGTCCATATTATATAAATGTCATGCAATCAATTGATAGTCGGTTGTGTGGACTACCAGGTTTTTCTTCTGCACAGTTCTATATTATTGTGACGCAGTACCTGTACTCAAGTATTGAATGATGTCTGCGAAGTATTCATCATCAATCTGTACTGAGAATAGTTGTGCATCCAGAAAGTTGTCTTCGAGATTCGTAGGTTCTTCTCCATTTGTGACCCTTGATAGGTGGTCAAGTCTTGCATTCAATTTGCATGGCTTTATTATTACTTCAAAGTCAAATTCTTGGAATAGTAGTAACCAGCGACAGATTCTGCCACCCAACACTGGCTTGTTGACTAGGTATTTTAGCGCTGAGTGATCTGTGAACATCTTAAAGTGTTTTCCCAATAAGTAATCTTGAACTTCTGCAATGCATAGACCATGGCTAGGCCTTCTCTTTCTATAGTGTTATAGTTATGTTTTGAGTCTGATAGCTTTCTGCTTGCAAATGTTATCGGTTGATCCAAGTCTCCCTCTCCTGGTTGCACCAAGATAGCTCCAAGTGCTATCGTTGATGCATCTACATGCACATGGAATGTCTTCTCCCAGTCTAGACCGTGTTAACACTCGTCATTCCACTAAAACTTTGTATCTTTCCTTAGCATATTTTCCAATGGTGTTGTGATTTGTGCATATCCATTGATGAATTTCCTATAGTATCATGTGTGTCCTAACATCACTCTTAGCTGACAGATTGTTTTTGGTGTTGGCAAGTCAACAATGACTGTGATCTTTGCCGGATCTACTAATAAACCTTGTTTGCATACTATATGACCTAATAGTATCCCAAACGGTGTTCCAAATATGCATTTCTTTATATTCAATGATATCTGGCACTGTCTACATATTTCTAACATCAGTCGTAAAATTTCCACATGGTTTTTCAACAGACTATAGATTGTCCAATCATCTAGGTATACTTCCAGAAATTGATGGATGAATTATTTAAATGTTGTGATGACCACTCTGGAGAATATTGTTGGTGCATTCTTCAGTCCAAACAACATGACTGTGTACTGATAAGATCCCCATTCTATCGCAAACATGGTATTGTATCTGTCCTCTTGTGCTATCTTAATCTGATGATAGCCTGAGAATCCATCAGTGAATCAATAAGTTTCATGTCCTCCCACATTCTCTAACACTTCATCCATGAACGGTGTAGGGAATGGGTCGTGTAAGAATGCATCATTAAAATTCATTAAGTCAATGCATATCTTGATCCCTCCTTGTTTCTTGTCCTATACTACCATTGGGCTTATCCATTCTGACTCCTCAACCAGTTCTATGATGTCGACTTCGAGCATCCTGACGATCTCAAATTTGACTTTATTTTTATATATTGGGTTCAATCTGTAGGGTCGTTGTCTAATAGGTCTCGTGTCAGGTCTGAGTGGTATCTTAATTTCTCCTAGCTCTCTGGATATACCCTTCATCTCTATGAATGTTGTGGGAAAGAGGTCACTGTATTCGCGCAACAACTATGTGAGACTTCCTACTATTTTCTCATCCCAGTAATCTCCAATGTTGGCCATTTTGGGTTGCTCAGTTGTCCCGATGTTAACTTTATTTGCCTTGATCGATGCGGAAATGACTTCAGATTCTATGGGTGGGCCTTCCACGTCTCTTTCTCCTTCTACTTCTTCGATCTGAATATCGCATGGATCATCTTCATTCAATGCTTCCTCCTCTACATGGTAACATGCCAACAGGTCCTTGACTATCTGTTTGTTCCGATGTTGTTCTTCTGTGATTAGTTCTATCTCTGGTTCTTTGATGAATATTACTCCTCTTATCTATTTAAGGGATGCGTCTATGTTGGGGTTCTCATGTTCGAATGAGAAAGTGATTGAAAAATTCGGTTGCAATATCGTCCAGGTCGTAGTTCCCTTACGCAATTCCTGGTCTGTATACCAATTCACTGGTATGACATCTAGAGTGTGTATGAAGTGATGAGGCCATTCCTCTAGGTGTGTCATTTTCCACAATGTTCTGCGCTTCTCCAAGTGTTTCGTTGGTGTCCCTTGTCCTTCATACTTCTATTGTTTGTTGTTTTTATGTTCTGCGTTGAACCTTATGCGTAGTAACCGCTTACATTGGTACCAATCTATGATTGTCTCCTTGTGTGTGCCCCACCATCTTTCGGGTGTGGCCTTAAGTGCTAATTCAAGTGCTAACAGTCTTTGGTTCTCTAACATTGCATCTTTGTATTGTGTCAAGAAGGTTTCCAAATCATTTAGTCCGTGGAAACTGGGTGGTTCCCTGATTTATGTGCCTACCCATCTTACTATGCGGTCTATTCTTGCACATCTTTGCATCGATACTTCGTGTATCCTCTGTTGTCAGTTCTCTAAACCGGTGTCTGAGTCTGTTGCACATGAAGTAATGCTCCACCAACTGAGTACCCCATCCGCAGTTGGGTTTACGTAATCCTCATCGTGCACAATTTTTCTGTACAACTGGTCGATTTCCTCTAAGTCTAGGCAAGTAGGTTCTACAAACCTCTCCCCTTCTGATGGGTCTAATGGTGCGATGACCCTATATTCTCCGGACTCAAATCTCATTTTCCTAGTTTTCAAATTGATTATGGCCTGGTTTTCAAATGCCCAATCCAGACCAAGCAATGTTGGTTATGGGTTCGTGTCGTCCACTATTTAAATGCCTTCAAAGTCTTCTTTAGTGCATACCCCATCAAGATATACTATCACTCCTTTCAGTCTACCAATTGGTAGGACTCTATGCTAGTTTGCTAGTTTCAATTGAATAGGTGAGTATCCTAATGTTGGCTCTCCCATGCATTTCCATGTCTTCTTTGGTAATACATTCACTTTCAATCCTAGATCCAGTATTATGTCTCCCATATTGAAATCCCTAATGTTATCATTCAGTCTAAATTCTCTACTTGTTCTTCTTCTTGTGTGTAGGTGATTAATTGTCTTTGGTTCTAGATTTTATTTTGTCTCGCTGCTACATTTTTCTAGTATGTTTTGCAATATTTTCATAGATGAGGGATCACTTAATACCTTTACACATGATTGCAAAAATCCATTGATTGTACTTACTTGTCCCATGGGTTGCATCCCATTGGTATGATCCAATGATGGAGGTATCTCGTATTCTGGTGCTTCCTTGTCTTGCTGCGCAGTTGAAGTCGACGGCATGTCCTCCTTATGAAATTCTTGTCTGGCTTGCTTGAATATCTCCTTCTCCTTCTGCGCATCGAACTACTTTTTTTGGTTTGGTGTTCTTCTTCACCCGCTGATTTTGTTTTGGTTCCTGTCGAACTGCTTCAGTTTCTGTTTTAGATCCTCCATGAGTGACTATGTTGATGTTTTGTCCTTCATCCCTTACTTCGACTGAGATCCACTAAACATTCTAGTTGTTTTGATTCCTCTTTTCCTTAATATTTACTAGTAAGGTCAGACATTTCTCTATATCATGGTCTGATGCGCGACAATACATACAAGTTGTTGGTGGTAGTGGACATTCCCATGCATAATGTTCTGGTTGTTGACAATTGTGACATGTGATTGGTCATATACCTCGTCTAAAACCTCCTCTAGCTCATCCTCCTCCTCTGTATCCTTCTCGATCGCCTCTTGGCGTGTTATACTGTGGCGCCTGATTATACTACGTGGTATTGTACTGAGGTTGTGTCGGGTTGTACTGTGGCTATGTGTTAGTGTACGATTGTTGCGCAATACTATACTGTTGTTGCGCAGTGTTGTATGGAGCTGGGACTGGATTGAACTGTGGATTTTCTTACCCATTCATCATCTCAGCTTGTACTTTGTATGCATCTGATGTCCTTTCTCACATCATCTCCATAGTTCTGCAATCTTTATCATCATGGCCCACTGACTTACAAAAGGTGCAATATGAACTCTTTTGGATTTTCTGGTATTTCTGCATCATCGTGCAATGATAAGGGTCGTGACCTGGTTTTTTGCAGATTTTGCACCAAAGTCCTCTCGGTGGTAATGGATTTGGCATACTTGCTTCCATATACTACGCGAACGTTGGGCATTCGTTCTTATGGTTTCCTTTTGTCCTGCATGTGATACACAAAACGAATTCTCGTTTGTCCTTGTTCTTATTCTGGTTCAGCTAAAATGTTAGATTCTTCAAATCCTCCTTTAATACTTCGATAGTTGGGTTTGTCTTCTGGTACTGGTTCTCTTCCAATTGCAAGGCTGCCTGCAGATCCTCTGCCTGCGTCTAAATTTTATGTTGTCATAAGGGGTATTTTAAGTGTAAGAGTAGTGAGTTGACAAACAGGTGTCAATGCTGCATATTGGTCATGAGATATTTTAACTTTCCCTTCAATCGCTTGAATATTTGATCGATCTCCCATACAGACTCTNAATCATCTCATTCATGTATTGATCCTCTAAGCTCAGCTTTTGGAACTCATTTATTAATAAATTCTTAATGGCGTCCAGTGTCCTTGTCATCCCCGGGGCATTGTTTGTGTCTAAACTCATGTACCAGTCTAGTGTGCGATCTCTTAACATAATAGCTAGTTGTGCGAGTTTGGTATATTCATCAATGATTTGTTTTGCTTCCCAGATCTTTTCAAAAATGAACAAGTGATTTTCAAGGTCTTTTGTTGCTTCTCCCCAAAATTCTGGTAACCTGATGGTGGGATCGTGTCTCGCCATTCTGACTACTGAACTACTACCTCCTCCGTGTGTTGTAGATACTTGACTACTACTGCATGGACTGGATCCTCTAGTTGTTTCTCCTTATGTAGATGTACTTCCTACTGTCGAACTTCCTCTGAACTTCAGTTGTCTAAACGGTGGTGTTCTCTTTGGTGTATTAGTCGCACATGGGTTTATGGGTTCCACACTAGCATTAATATGGATAGGATGGTTTCCTTCTCCTCCCGCTCTTGGACCTCTTGTATTCCTTTCATATGTTGCACGCAAGATTTCCTTAATATTCTCCATAGCCCAGAGATCCTCTACCTCTTCCTCATCACTCGCCAAGACTTCCCTCGCGGCTATGGCTCTCTTCTTGGTATTCACCTTGTATTGGTAGGGTACTCTGCTACACGTCCTTCTTGTTGACGCCAAGATTTATCTGGTTGTTGTTCATCATGATCGGGTCCAAGGGTTCCTCCTCTTTCTTGCCCTTATCCTTACCTCCTTCCTTTCCTCCTCTGTTTGTTAGTGCTTCCCCCCTTCCCTAATGCACACAGGGAAGTTTAGTTGTCTGATTCCATTATCATTACACCTTTTTTATATAGCAGTATATTAATAGAAGTATACAGTGATCGAATGTACCTTCCTCGAGGTCTACGTATAAATTTGTTCTCTACTCCATTGTATGACTTCTATGTGTCAACTTCTAACTTTGTTATGAAGCCTGCCACAATGTTGTCAAGCCAAAAGTCTATTGCGCGGGTGAACTTGTTGTTCACCTATTGTAACTGCTCAATCTATACTGGGGTCCAGTCTAACTGTTGAATCTGGTTCGTAACGTGGTTATCCTTCAACCTTAGTATCCACTCCTATAATAGATGTGGAAAGTCACAGAAAAAGACTTCATGTAAATCAATAAACACGTATTTGTTCAAATATTTGTAGGGTGTCATTCTAGGGTTTCTATTGTCTTTCTGTGAAAAATCTAGCTCTTTGGTTCTCAACTAGCTTTCGATTTCTACTTCCGTACGGTTCCACGGTCTCAACATTCCCTTCTAATGGATAATTTATCTCTTATTTTCTTTGCTCGTTCCTCTCTCAACCTATCTCAGCTACTCAATCCGCCTTTGTTCCTACCAACAGAAATGGAACCATTTTTTGGTTACTCTCCTCTATTCTGAGCTTATTATTGACCCAGGGTTCATGTCTTTCGGGTTTCCAACAAAGCCTCTAAAACTATCGGACCTCTTGGTAAACCAAAAGGAAACACAACACATAGAATGTGTTGCACAGTCTCACCCGAGATAACTTTAATGGGTGGTTGTAAGACTCAGGCGTTTACAACCCAGGATTGAGTATGAGATATGAGATCTATATCCAGATCCATTTATTATAACTTGTGATTGTAACCTACTGTTATTCATGATTGTGCATTGCCTTCAACAACTTATTTCCTTAATAACGCAACCATATTTCATAGCAATATAATAACCCATTCATTCATAAAGCACAATATTTAACTACTGAAAAGAGGATAAAGATATGCATGCATTCATCACATTACACATATATTATCGTGGTTCACCCCCTCTTGGGATACCTCCACAAAGATTTGGCTCTCGACTCTTTTATTATGGTAGTTCTGCATCTACAATGTCACACGCTTACAATTCTCCTCGGATGGGTAAGATCTATATGAGGCGAACTAGATCACACCAGGCTCCTCAGCCTATGATCTAATCCTCAAGATCTACCTTCTCTCATCTCCTATAGCTCAACAACTTACAAAATAGTTCATACCAAAACATTGCATATCGCATCAACTCATACATATCTACGATAATGCAAAGCCAACTACTAACTAAATCGAAACAACTACAAAATCCCTTGAAAATTACAAAACTCCTCCACAATACCTCAGTATCGGTATTTATACATATTTGGATCTTCAGCCATTACAATTCGTACCAAAAACCCTAACCCTACCGATGTTAGGTCTTCCTCCCATGTGTGTGTGTTGTTCCTCCATCCAGCAATCACTTTCCTTTTGCATGCTTTCTTACATGCGCGCATGCTGCATTTACTTCCAGTTGTTGCTTCTCTTTTTGCACGCTTTCTTTCCCCATGATCATCCTTCTTTCCACTTCGGCCTACTGCCAACAAGGGGCGAACATAATCAAGAACATGGCTTCAAGGTCATTAAATGAGAGAATTGATCTACTGGGTAATGTAATATACTATTCATACACTCTTCCCGATAAGGTTTGCAGAAATAACCTAACCATGACATCGTCATACTCAACACGGTGAAAATCACAAACATCAAGAAATAAATGAAGGTGTCTTTTTGCATCGATTTTTATGTCTCCAGAAAATTCCTTCAAGGTACCCTTAGGGAGAAAAGGGAGATCATGTTGCTCACCTAGTAGATTTATAGGGGAATCTCTTACCCTTCTTCGGTTTTGAATTTTAGGTTTTCTTGATTTCTTGCAACATCTCTTCCACCTCCTTGTCTCTCTTCATGCAGTTCATCTCACGGTTGTTCATTTGTTTCTTCCATATCCGCAGATGTTCCAGGAACATGACTTCAACTTCTTAGAACACATAGTTGCTTGATTTTACTTTTGGTAATGGGTCCTTTGTATTCATCCAGCTTCAATCACGACCTTGTCCTTATGCGGCTCTAGCTAGCCTTTGGTTTCTTCAGTCTTTTTGTTCGTCTCGCCTTTGTCTCCAGAGAATTTATCTTTCTTCTTCTTGGACTAATATCTTCCAGGACCTATCTAAATCTTCTCGGGTCTTAGATGTTGATATTACCAGATTGTATAGATGATGTAAGATGCTTTGTTGATTGTTCAATCCAATTTCCAAGTGGGGTTGATCAGCCTAGGCAAAAGTCATATATTTTCAAAAAATGCTAGACCAGATTCCAAATTTCAGTTCATTCTCCAATATGGTCACCAAAAATGTTGACGTTTGAATCCGTTAGGACCGAAATGAAAACCTCACGAGGATGCAAATCCCCTTGCATTTTTATAGAGGTGGTACTCCTCTTTACTTTAAGATTTTCTTGGGGCTTTAGATCTTCATAATATGGGACTTTGCAGAAGTCTATCGTGATAATCAAATAAATAAAAAGATTGCAAATAAAAGGAAAATGTTTTCTTTTCTTTTTAAATAAATTTCACGAGAAATGACCACGAACCACACACTTCATACGTTTAAAATAGATAAGAAAAATTTCCTCACATCCATCATAGTTAAAATAGAGATTTTTGATCACATAAAATAAAAAAGAAGATGATTCGCATGCATAAGAGAAATTTAACTGAGTGGACACATGGGAATCCCAAATAAATATAATGATAGATCAATCTCAAATAATTTATACTCAAAACTCAGAGTTACAAAGAACAGTCAAAACTGATCCCGAAATAGCTCTCTTGAAATTTCTAAAATATATAGTATGTTACATATTCTTCAAAATTTAAAACGCGTTTGTCCTAAGGACTGGGATAGGGGTTCTTGTGGACCATAAAACAAATATACACAGTAATTAAGCTTATATAAGGAGGATGGTGGGTGGTAAAAGAACAGTAAGACCTAGAAAGAAGAAAAAGAGAAGTTATCAGACTTCGATTAAACCTTTCTAGTCAAAGAAGCAGAGTAACTGGATGAAAGAACTGATAAAGAAAGAAAGATGTGATAAGCATAAAATTACTATGATGGTCTCTCATGTATTCACTTTCTTGTTGATGTCCTTTTATTGTCTTCATTAACGGTTATAGAAACCATCTCAATTGTTTCTTGCCCCTCGTTGGTCAATTTATCGATTTCTTTCTTGAACCATTCTTCAATATAATTCTTCATTGGTGCCACGTTTATCTCATGCTGGATTTTGATGTTGAACAACTCGCCCTCCAAGTCTCTCAAATCAAGGGAAATACCATGTAATTCTTCCTCAATGTCCTCATTTTTCACGGAGTAGTCCACTATCCAATTGTCTATGTCTTCTTCATCATATTCAAGTATACCATAGAACTTTTCAGCTGACAACCCTTTAAAAATCTCAACTTGTTCGTCAAATTGTGGCTTTGTTAGGAACATTGAGTTGAGAATTAGTTCAGGGTCTTATACTTCGTTAGTATTTTCGGCTAAGTCTATCTCTGTGAACCTCTTGAATAGTTCTTCCCTCTTTGACATAGATTGGCTCCACACTTGAACAATATTATTCAATTTTTTGTATCTTTTCTTTCTAGCATGCATTCAACTATTTTATCCGACTTGGGGAGGGTATATCCTCCTCTCTTCTCCTTAGTTTTGTAATGTTCGAAACTTTTTTTCCAAAGGGTAGTACAACATCAAGGAAAAAACCCTCTTCATTCTTCAGGTCGGATTGCAAATACTCATGGAATGCATGCGTCCTCGAGCCAAAAGAAACATTTTTTTTCAAAATTTCCCATGCCTCAGTGATCGATGCCATTATTTTCCTAATGTTTCTTTCTACATAGCTTCTGGATGATATAAGTAGGCTTGAATATCCTTTCAATTTAGCAGTGGGTTTGGTGGATCTAACTATTGTCAAAGGAATGGAATGAAGTGGAAGAGACATTAAGGCATCTTCCAGTTCCTTGATCCTTTCTTTCAACTTTGTGTTTTATGCTTCTAGACCACCAATGGAGTCATTCAGAGCATCCCCGATTGCTTTGTGAATTTTAGAAATATGGGAAGGTCGCATATCTCTTAGGTAAACCTATGAACAAGATTTTCCTTTCTTATTCTTCATATCACCTTTTTCAATGATCAATTTCTTGGATTCCCTCTCAACGACAGTGATCTAAAAATAAAATGATTCTTCTTCATTGAAAATTTCAGTCTCAATGATCTCTAATGATGAATTTTGATGGGCTATGTTTCCCCATTGATCAATGGTGGTAAAAATTTTCTCAATGTCTACCTCGAGCTCTATGTCTTTGAGAGAAAAGTTGGTGATGTCATTTTCTATCTGATGGTCTTCTTCCTCTTCTTTCTCATAGGAAGCTTATGCGAGCTCTCGATTTTTCCCAAAGGGGGGTTATTTTCTCCTCCGCTGCTAGAACTACTATTGGTAAATTTATTGGTTGGGTAGGTCATTGGAGCAGTGCTCCAAGATGTGGTAGTTTTAGGAGTAACAATTGGGGACTGGGTGTTATTCGCGTTCGGACCCTTTCCTTTTTGCTTGTAAAAATCATTAGTACTAAGTATTGTTTCCAAGTCACCAACATTATGAGCATGAGTGCCTAAGTTGTTATCTTCTTCTTCACTCAGAATAGTATGAATAAATGAATTGTTGAATACTATTGCCAGCATATGTTCCACGAAAATTCCGTTAGGGTCAAACCCCTTTATCTTTTCAACATATTTAGAATTCACATTGTGGAAGTAGTTCGCAAACTGATCGATTTTGTTTATATTCCTGGATATAAAGTCTCCAATTTTCCAAGGTAAGGGTATGAATTTATTTTTCTGTTTCTCATGGAAAAAGTGCAGCCAAAAATTATATTGCCTTGCTAGTTTCGTGATAAACATTTTATCAGATACATGGCATGGAAGAAAATAGGTATTTTCCTTGGAGCCAAAAATCCTAATAAAATTAAGATTTTCTATCTTCTCTAACGTCCCCTTTTTATCCAATAATTTATTTTCCTGGTCAAATATTCCGAGGGTATATTTACCAAAAAATAATCCTTTGAAAACTGAAACGAAATCACTGTAAACTTCATAAAATGCAAATAAGTCATGTGTCTCTACAATGCTTGGTACCAGAAGGTAATTGGATCAAGTTCACATTTCACCCTCTTATAGATAGACAATTTTGGAAACTGATGGCAATATGCTATCGCAAACACCAAATAAAAAGTCATGAAGAATTTCTTGTCCTTTTTGTACTGTGACAATTGGGAGGATATTTCAATGGAAATCAATTTTCCCCAATCAAAAATAGATTTCTCTTTAACTGTAAAATATAAAATATAAAGAGTCATTTGGGAAAAGGTGGTGGTGCTTTATTGGCTTGTCATCCTAGTAAACAACCAAGCAATTTCCCTAAAGGGGTTTTTAAACGATTCGACCTGAATCCTGGTAATGTCTTATGGGACAACCACAAGATTCTCCAAGAACTCAGGCAAGAGGTCCAAGTCGTTGTCATGATTTTTTAGGAAATCCCTGCAATCCTCTCTTTTGAAGGTAAATGTTGGCTCAGGGAGCTTCAACATCTTACGAAACACTTGCAGTGAAAGAGAGATGGGAGACTGATCATGTAGTTGTATGATTCGTTGACTTGGTATGTATTTCTCAACTCACCATGAAACCAATTTCTTGTAGTCGAAAACCTTAAGGACACACCTTGCATGAGTAATTTTGGATGTCCATATCACTTATTTTTTAGTATAAGGAGATGAATAGTATGAATACCCTCTAGACCACTGGAAGTTCTAGTCTTCACTCCCAAAAATATTCAATGTATCACCGCATAACTGTTATCGATTTGTTGCTAGAATAGGTTGACGAGAGTGTTCTTTTAACCAGATAATACTTGAAATGAACTCTTGAGATAGATAATAATATTATAATCTTTGGTAAATTGTGCTTTAATGTGGTTTAATGGGAAATCTCCTCAAGCCCTTCGTTTATTAATGATGATCTTTATGGAACCCGCATGATGAGTTATTAGAATTAAACCATACTAAATGTGTATTGGGAAAAGAACGAAGGTGGCGGGGATGGACGAGAGAAATTAGGATTTGGGAACTTTTGTGAACCTGCCAACTCACGGTTGCGAATGATCGAAAATAGTCTAAGTGTTTCACTGCGGTCGATCAGAATCAATAGGAGAAATGAGATACTTAGGATATTGGTACCCGCAACAAGTCTGACGGTCATAATGGAGATCACGGATCTTTGGGTGCAAAATGGATATCACGGAAGTTGGAATATGAAAGCTTGAACCCATGAACCCGCGGTTGAAAAATGGTTAAGTACATAATAACATGGAGATCGATCAGACTCATGATATGGGAATATGGATGGAGGTGAAGATCCACAAGTCCACCAAACCACAAACGCGTCATTTTTTAAAATCGTCTAAGTATGGTAACTAGAAAGGGAAAAGAAAAGGGGAATGAGGGTAGGTATAGAAGAGGGAAAAGAAATGGAAAAAGAAGTTGGGAAAATAGAAAGGGGAGGGAAAAGTTAGAAGAATAAATTGATCTCAACACCTTGCAGTGGTAACACGTGTCACCTTGACTCCTTTGACTTTGACTTGGTTGACTTGAACTTTGACCGGCCATATCTTTTGCATATGAACTCTGATTGAGGTGATTTTTACACTGTTGGAAAGCTATCATCGAGCTATACACATTGATGACATTTTCAAGAGAATTTGGGATATTTGAATTTTGATATTTTATGGATCCTCCTGGACCTATGTGAGAGTTCCTTAGATCCTCCTCGATCATCTTTTCACTTTATGGTCCGCGAGATCCCTATCCCAGTCCTATTTGAAGGGTGAATACATTTTATTTTCTTTAAATACATTTACCTTTGTATTTAAATACTTATTATTATTTTGAGATTCCAAGAGAGATACTTGGGATATTACATTACTATATTCCCAAATATTTTGATCTAAAACTTGAGTTTCCAAATGTTTTATCCAACATAATCTTTTTGGTGCTTTATGGAATGATAATTTAAAGTTCTCTTCTAATTTTAGTCCATTTTTTGTTCTCTCTATTCGTGGATGTTGTTCACTATTCTGATGAATTTTTTGATGGATATATTAGTCCCTTATCTTTTGTGTGCATCGTATCTATTTATGTTGAAAATATTGTACATACGAGTTTCTTTTAAAACACCTAGTCCCAATCTTAGGTGTTTTTCTTCTTTTGAATGTGAATGTAAATTTTAACTTTGGTCCTTCTTAGACTTTATTTTATTCTATTTCATGGAATTATAAGAACAAGAAGAGTACCACCTCTCTAAAAACGCAGGGGGATTTATATCCTTGTGAGGTTGACCTTAAAACCATAAAACAATCTTTTAGATCAACAGTTACCCAACAAGTACACTAGGCACACGTCCAACTATGGCCTCAAACGTTCCGCAACAATACTACACTTAGCCAAATCACAAGTATGCAAAGGAATTGAACATCCAAACACATTGAACATCTACACAAGTACACAAGATATGGGGACGGGAGGCACTCAAGACAAGTGCCTACCACCCTTATTCATACATGTATAATAATGTTACATATGATACAAGATACAAAGAGGGGAGCTTGGTCACAACTGCAACTCAATTACAATAGTATGATAAATTCCAAGGAGAATTGCCTCCTCCAAGACAACCCCACAAAATGTGCACCAATCAACCCATGTTGCATCCACAGGGCTTCCTTTTATAGGTCATGTTCACAATTTTGGTCACCAAGACAACTTGGGTGACCTACAATGTTGAGCCTCAGAACATACCACCACAAATCCCTTTGTTGACTCTTCATCTTAATGTCTTCTTGCCTACTTGCTTGATGCCTTGGCTTGGCGTGGCCTCTCCATACTCCTATGCACTTTTCCCAACACTTGGAAAATCACGTCACATGGATTGTTCTCAAGTCATCTCGTTTGTCGCACGTGTTGTTCCACATGAGTCACCCCAAGTGTGCCTCATCATATGGTCATCCTAGTCATTCATGCCTAGGTCACCCCATCCACAATTCATTCCATCTATGCCCAAGTCATCTAACTGTCTATGCCCAAGTGTGCCCAAGGCCCACGTGTCCACAATATCATCATTCACAAGTCATGCCCAAGGAATGTGTACCCAAGGGATTGCACCCAGCAAGTGTTTCTGCGATTGTGATCCGTGAAAACTTATGCCCGAAGGAACCTTGACCGCCCATCACAATCCCTAAGTACATATTTTCCAACTCAAGCAGTCCATATAAGTCTCGACACTCTGACTCGTCAAGTCTCTATCCAAGTCTGCCCCACTTCTTGGTGTGTCCAACTCGATTCATCTACAGTTCTCTTTCTATCAACAGGAGCACTCAAGTCTCTATAGTCCCTGTGTGGAGTGCTCAGTCTATCCACATGGGAATCCAAGGCAGTCTATCTACACCTCCTTGCTAAGGAAACCCCAAAATGTGTGCCTTGCCTTTGGGCCAAGGTGTCTTGGTCGTCCAAATTTCCTCACTGCGTCGGTGCGACGGATGTGCCCCATGTCCCTCTAGGTATTACAATAGGGATATGAAATGACTATATCTTGTTGGTAATAGATTTAATAAAATGTCTATCTTGATTCCTTGTAAATAAACCATCAAAGGAATAGAAGCAACAAGCTTACTCTTTGCACCAATTTGGGTGCACATTGGGATACCAAGGAGCATTATTTCTAACATGGATTTTTAGACAACCTTATGGGATAATATGGATACAAATTTTAAGATATATACAACCTTCTATTCACAAACATATGAGAAAACAAAGGTGGTGAACATGACATTGGTGAAACTTTTGAGAGGTTATAATGGAAATCATCCACACACCTATGATGAAAATTTGATCTATATTTAGCATTCCTATAACGTGGTAGTCCACACTTCCACCAGTAAGTTCTCGTTTGAAACTTTTTTTGGATGTTTTCCACCTTCAAATTTATATATTGTATATAGGAAACCTGAAGTAAAGAGGGTGGAAGGCTCAAGTATGTGTTGAAGGAAACAAAATCATTTTTTTAACCATAAGAATCGGTAGACTCGCCAATTGTCACCGAGGAGACACAAGGTCAAGTCAAAGAGACTGTTGGATTAATGAGAAGGGGGCTGAATCAATAATAGCGTAATTATAATCCCTTTTCTTCAAATGTTATATCAATGTAGAATTATTATCCAATAATGAGCAGTAAGAAATAAACAATCACACACATACACAGTACACCAGTGTTTTACGTGGAAACCCAAATCAGGAGAAAACCACGGAATTCTTTTTCTTATATGTCTTGAAGAATTGCATTCATTGGAATCACCAACTTCCTTTGTTTTCCAGCTGCAACTGGAAGGAGGCTCCAACCCCCTAGTTTCTCAGGCTACAACCTGATGGAAGCTCTAACTCCCCAATTCTCTGGCTACAACCAGAAGGAGGCTACAACCCCCAATGTTCTCCGGCTACAACCGGAAGGTGGCTACAACCACCTGTCCTTGCCCCGTCCTGCCACCCTGAAGTAGAAGTAGAATGATTGAACCACTGTCACACTATCACTATGAGATATACCATTGTAAACTTATACCAATAGATCTGAACCATGCATCAACCTGTACCTCAACCTGTAATCAACCTGTACCATAAACAAGTGCATCAACCATGCACCAACCTGTAATCAACCTGTACCATAAACAAGTGCATCCAACCATGTACCAAGTATTTACCAATCATGTGTCAACTACTCATCAACTATGACTCATCAATATGTACCAACATCATCAATTATACACCTCATGTACGTGCGCCAACTCATCAACTACTTGTCTCAACCATGTACTCAACATGTACCACAACCAAAATCCCTCATCAATTTCATCATCCAAATCTGATTTGTAGATCTATAATAGACCTATTGTATATGATCACATTCCTGCAAACCTTCCTTAACTTTAAAAATAAGAGACTAGCATTTTCATCAAACTTTTCTTTAGTCTCACATGCCTAGTTTTGGATTAGTCAACAACTCTAACTTGAAGTAATCGTAACTTTGAACCTGTAATACATAAATCTTTGAAACTGATACACAATGTTATTCAGTGTGTTTTATACAATTCCTCCAAGTTTCACTACTTGGAACCTCCCATAAAAGGAGTTATAGAAATAATGGCATACCTTGTTGAATTCTGGCTTATTCTAGAGAGCGCCCTTGTAGAGCGTGCCCCGCACACAATATTTGATGAATTGATCTGAAACTGTTACACAGAATACTAAAGACTGTACCCTAACCAAAACATTTTGTCTCACTAAATTTGTACCTATTATGAATAAGTTATGATGTTTTTACCCGAAACACTTGATTTTGACTAGTTTCAGGACTGGCCACAAACCCTATTTTCCAGGGAGTGTAACTCCCAAAATACAATGACCCACAAGCTATATTTTTTACCATAGATACTTGGATATGTTTTCTCACTTGAATATCAATGTCATGGTCTGAATAATTATAGAAAAAAAAATTATAGAGAAAATGGTGAGATGACCTGTAAATAACATACCTTAGAAAGCACCATCAAAAGAATTTATCCTTCCTTGCATTTCGGCCTTATTTTCTTCACCTTCACTCAGAATTTCGGTTTAGATATCCTTGGTTACATAAGAAACATATAAATATTCAATATTATCAAGTGTGTTTCAAATGAGAGAGTCTTGCCTCTTATTTATACTCTCCAAGTAGCTTCCTTAAAAACATCTTCTAGGTCACTTGGCCCACTTTCTTTATTTTAGGGTCGGGTCCACTTCTAATTTCTCCATTAAATTTATTATTGAAATAATTTATTTTGTATTCACTTTGAATTATAATAAACTCATCACTTCACTTTATTATTTACCTTTTAAAATCTCTTAAACCACTTTGATTACTTTCACCTTTTGGGGCTTCTAGATGACATATGAGGGTCCTCCAACTTCGTAAGGCCATAACTCTCAAACCGTGAGGAGTTATGTGACGTTCTACATACCACCAGAAATGGAATGACATGTAATATCCATATAGAATAGTATTATCTTAAAATATATCATAACGTATATCGTTACCCATCAAACAAACTTGGGTCCATTACCCAAACTTGGGGTCTCCAACTTCTCATGGCCATAACTCTCTAACCGTGAGGAATTATGTGACGTTCCACATACCACCAAAAATCACATGACAAGCACTATCCATCTAGGATATTTTCCTTGACAAATTCACTTTCCTTCATCTCATTATTCCACAATTAAGCATGGGTTCTCTTACTCCACAAATCATTTTCTCGTGAGGGCTTTCACCATAAGGGGACCACTTTGGAGTTCATCCATATTTACTTATCAACAATGAAAAAACAATAATGAGTCATATTTACATCAAACAATATTGGGTCCAGTACCCAAACCTTTGTGCTACGGGTCTTTCTTCAAGGGTTGACATCAATGACAACCAACCTTAATCAACAGAGTCTTCCCTATAAAGTTGGTCCTAGATTAGGCACCCACATACCATTCTAAGCAAGTAATTCAAGTTTAAAACATGGGTGGGTGTAATATCCCTCGGTCGAACCCAAATGTAAATATAATCCAAGTATATTTAAGCTAGTGAGTTGTTTAGACATCATTTTTGTAATACACCTTTCATGGCATGGTGTGCGCATATACTGCGCAGTAAAGGGATGTAATGTACACATTTTTTAATACCGCGCGTAGTAACTAAGTGTGTTCAATATTAAGGTCAGTGAACCTTTGTGTATATAATATGCATTATAGGTTGGTGAGCCAGTATTATAAGCCAGAATGCTTATGTCTTGGAATTAGGCCAGCGTGCTTAGATGTTAAAGGCTAGAGTGCCTACTTTGTACTTGACTCATGATTAATATAAAATACATCATTGCACGCAGACCGACCACGATAAAAGAGATGGGGGATTGAAATTCACCAGTTAGGGAAAGGGAGGGTCAAAAGTCAAGGAATATTATATTAATATTTCCTAAAACATAAAGTATGGATAATTAGTTTATCCTAAGTTCTAAAGTTGGGGACAAGTGGCCAAAAGTAACTTCCGATATGACAAGTGTCAAGTTGTTGACATGTATCCATATCATGTTGAAACTTAGCTCAAGGGGGGTTTTTACACAGAGACTTACGAACGGGAAAAGGGGGGGGTGAGCCAGCAGGCAGAGGATGATTTATTTTGACAGAGAGTTCACAGTGATTCCAAAACACACTCAGTTATCCAATCAATGATTCCATGACCATTTTCACTCATACATTTTGTTATCCTTGAGACTTCCGGTCCGACCTGTTACTAAAGCCCTGGAAGGGAAGTGGGGCAATCGAGGGACTTTTGAGCAGAAAAGGGGCACACTTCCTTGGGTGGGGAAGGCATGTGGGGAATGAGAGGTTGTAGGTTGTTAGTTGAGTGAGCACCTGAGACAAATTCTTTCATGTTGTCCTTGAGCCTTAGCCTGGATAGGAATCCCTTTACCCTGGGTGGAGTTCAGTCCCAGCTCGGGGGTGATTCACTGTTGAGAGTGATGAACAATGTAGTCTATGGTTGGGAGGTTCGTGGATGGTCTGTAAGAAATTGGTGATATTCTTTCTAAGATAAGTACCAATTGTGTAATATATGGATATGTTGTTTTGTTATTTGCATTCCTATGTTACATATGTGACTATGATTGCTTGTGTGCTTATGGGTAATTTCCTGTAAATGAAGCATATCGGTAATTATTGTTATTTTAATATAAAATTTGTATGTTACAGAAAGTAATTGTTTGTCATGTTTAGATGTAAATCTTTCGTGAGCGTGTTGTATGTATATGTTTTAGTTGCATGCAGTCTAAAGAGTAAATTTAGGTGGCATTGCTTAGTTGACTACTTGGTATGCAACTGTATGTTCTCTAGTATGGGAATGAAAGTGTTCCCTAGAGTAGCATGTTCCTAGCCTGATGGTTGGGAATGTTACTGACTGGCATCAGAACATGAGTGGTTTCTCTGGAGTGGCGTACCCCAGCCTCAAGATGGTCGGGGGGATCGTTATAGTATGGTATCAGAGCCTCGGTTCAACACTGAGCTTGGATGGACCAGAAGGGTGCAATCGAAGTGAATATTCATAGAAAAGTAACTTCGAAGTGACCAGAATTAGAGTCATAAAGTGTCCTTGGAAAAGGTTGGCGTACTGGCGCGTGTGGTAAATTTGGTACCACGTGGGAAACCGTGGCGTGCCAGTGTGTGCGGTAAATTGTGGCGCCGCGCGGAAGATTATTATATGTAGATGCATGCGCTGAAATTAACCTTGCGTGGTAAGTACACACATAGTAAGGTGCACATGGGTGCGCAAGTATAGATTAACGCAAAGGAGTTTTGTTGGTATACGCATAAGTATGAGTATAAGTTGTTTCGCGACGGTGTATTCTGTAGTATGCCCAGATATTTGAGCGCGAAGGAGTATGTTAAACTTGACATGGTGCATGCATAGGATGAAAATACATGTGGAATATTGGTGCACAGTATCAAAACTGTGCGCAGTGGATATTGGCATTGTTATCGCACAGTTTGTAGTTTAGGTCAAAGGCTAAAGGATAGAGATCAAACTGACGTAACAGGAACCTTCCCCAGCCAATATCATCTCAATGGGGAGGTTCTTTCTGTTTAGGGAGGTTACCCCAGGGGAGACGTCCCCGGCAACCTGGGGTTTTGAAGAGGCTAATGTATAAAGCAAGGTTAAAGTTTCCTCCTCACAGGTTACCACCTAGGTCAGATAGTCCAGCTAAATAGCCAATAATGAACTGTATGCCCAATTGAAAACACCTGCCCAGAACAAGACAACAACAATACAATATATATATGCAGGCTATAACTCAAAGGGTTAGTACTTCAATAACTATCTGCTATCATTTAATAAGCAATGTAAAGCAATAGATACAAATGAAGTCAACATTTTGTCAATTAGCCATGAAAGAGAATCAATTCATCAATATCTATCAAGATGATTAAGCTAGCAATGTATCCAATCAACGATTTTCTCAATAAATGCTTCAAATCATCATTCAATTTCTTATATTCAAGATTTGTTGCGTCGAGATGAGATAACCAACTATGACGTCAGCTCTAATTAAGTTAGTTTGTTAGTTAGGGTTTCAAAATTTAAAGTTTTGAGAAATGTTTTGTACACTAAGACTTCAACGTTGGAGGTTAAATATCAGTGCCTTATGGTATATGGAGTCAAACAAGAAGAGGGCACAAGGTTTTGAAAGGATGAAGACTTAAAGACTGGAGGGAAGGGTTCTAAAGTGTTGCAAAGGCAGGGCCCTAGAATCAAAACCCTAGGGGAAAGAGTCTCACTGTGGTGTTGCTTAAGCAAGGCCTCGTGCTCTTTCCTCCTTCTTTAGGTCAACTTGGCAAAATGGCTAGCATAAACAATAAGTCTAAGTGAGAAAGTGTTGTAAGGACAAGGCTTTCAAACCCTAGAAGATGATGGCCCTAGGTGTAGATAACCTAGGCCTAGGACGTCACCCTCTTTCAACCTACAAACTTCAATGCTAGCTTAAGGGAAGAAGCAAGATGAGTGTAGCAAAGGCTAGGCTCAATCCCTCTTCTTCAATGGCTGAAAAATCTCTCTCTAAGGGGACATGTAACAATGACCTACTTGTGTGCTTGTTACCTAGGGTTTCAAATCAGAAATTTAATAAGAAAATGCAAGAAATTAGACCTACAACCATTCAATTAAGAAGTTTTGCAAGAAAATCACTTACATATCGTGAAGAAAGCACATGCAAACCCTAGTTGTAAACCTTCCTTGGAGAGAAATGCCACAAGATGCCAAAAATATCCTTCCAATAACAAGTGTGCCTCACTTAGAAAGAAAATATACCCAAGAAGGGCGCAAAAATCAGACCTCACAAGTGTGAGTTAATTGTGTTCTGTCAAAATGAGGAAAAACATCCTCAATTTGTATCATCCAATGACCTTTAATTAAAAATTAGGTCATTAAAATAGCCGACAAGGCTAATAACTAAAAATCATATTGTTTTACATTAAAATGCTAAAAGAAAACCCTAAATGAGCAATGAGCAAGACGTCTATCCCCTTTGAGGGAGACGTTGGCCCTTTTTAGGGCAAATCATAGCACTAGATGACAAACATTGGCCCTCTCTGGGCCTCCAAACTTTGCCACACGTGCCAAACTGGACTGTCAAACTGCCATGCGCTGGAGGTGACATCAAGGGCCTCTAGAGGACATCCTAGGTCATCAGAGGGACATTTTCTACCTGCAGTGGGTCAACCCCCTAGGGCTGGGCTCAGCCAAGGTGTCTTGGATGAAAATTTACTTCTTCTCTGGTGCAAAGGCTTGACCAATCACTTTCATGTCTCTGCCCCTGATGAGGTCCCAACAACCATCTGATGGGATCTTCAGCCCCATGGAGGTCCAAACTAATCATCTCCCCATGTGTACCGGTCCACTTGGTACCTGTCCATTAGGCATGGTCCTGCACATCAAAAACTTCTCCCTCCGTGGGCTCATTAGTCCTGGGGATCATAGCAATGTCAATCATATTTTATGATTAATTTTGTCAAATGCATGCATAAAACCCCAAGCATATCATCTAATAGCTCAAAGACATTACAATGACCTACTATACAAAGTTGAAGGAAAAGACAAAATGCCCTATTAGGCCAGCATCCATAAGAAAACGAAAGTTCCCAAAGGATATCATCCAAGACATGTAACACGAGGTGGAGTGGTCAAAGGATGTCTAGACATAGTGAAAGACAGGGGTGATATTATCCGTGGGTGCCTTTGTAGGAGGCGAGTTGTACCTATCATGGATGCAATTATTTCCAAGCCCTTTATTGCCTTTATTCTTTCCTTTCTTTATTATTTTTTCTTTCTTTTTATTTCAAGGTCTAACTAGAGGACACTACCTTGGCATGGTGACCAGAGCTGACAGTGTTACCCACAAGTACTTTCACAAAGATGATAAGGATGGCTCGTGATGAGACCCCCTCTCCCTTGGCCATACAACCAAAGGTCACTGCCCTGGCGTGGTAACCAGATAATGGCAATGTCATACTGTTACGCACCCATGAACATAATGGGTTGGCTCGTGATGAGACCCCCCATCCTCTTGGCTAGGTCTTGTTATGTTATTTTCTTCAAGTCCCTCTTGTTTCTTATTGAGAGGCTTTTTATTGCCTTCTCGGGGATCCTTGGGCAAGGCATCTCTAGGTTTTATTTTTTATGGCTTGTATCTCTTACCAGCTGCTTTTACCCCCTGGGCCTTTAGCCCCTTCTTCCCACAGGATAAGGTGTAACCCCACAAATAGGTCATCCTAATGTCCAGACTAGGGGAATGGGATAGATGAATGGGAGATAAGATCTAAAAATGATAATATGATGGGAGCGGACAATGGCTCTTCAAAATCCCCCCTGGTGGCTAACCAAAACCTATGGGTACAAGCTTGCTAGGGTACCATGTCAATCCCCCCAACCATGGTCAAGTGGGTTAAACATAGTTACCAACTTAACGAGAACTCTACAGAGTTCTCGTTTTTTGGGGGGTCAAGTTTTTTACCCCGTTTTTAAAAATGGTGCTACCGGTAGCACCCAATTCCGTTTTTAGGTGGTTTTTTGATATTTTAAATTTTCTCA
>ML791768.1:57906-89655 GCA_009831015.1 Picea engelmannii | reverse complement strand
GAAGAGGATCATTTCTTTTGATAGATAGTTCACAGTGATTCCAAAACAAACTCAGTCATCCAATCAACGACTCCATGACCATTTTCACTCATACATTTTGTTATCCTTGAGACATCCATGTCATCTTTCAGAAGCCTGTTTCCTCATCCTTTTTAGTTGGTGTACTTGGCTAGCTTGGAGTGGTATTGAAGAAGCGGGTTGTCAGGCCCGTGAGCAGTTCTCTAGGTGAGAGAATTGTTGGGGATTGATTTTCGTAGGTGCTAAACTACAGCTACAACGCTTTGATACTTCTGGTACGGCCTGTTGCTAAAGCCCTGGAAGGGAAGTGGCGAAACCGAAGGACTGTTGAGAAGAGAAGGGGCACACTTCCTTGGGTGGGAAAGGCATATGGAGAATGAGAGGTTGTAGGCTGTTATTTGAGTGAGCACCTAAGACAGAGTCTTTCCTGTTGTCCATGAACCTTAGCTTGGATAGGAATCCCTTTACCCTGGGTGGAGTTCAGTCCCAACTTGGGGGTGATTCACTGTTGAGAGTGATGAACAGTGCAGTCCATGGTTGGGAGGTTCATGGACGGTCTGTAAGCAGTTGGTGACAGTATTTCTAAGATAAGTACCAATTGTGTAATATATGGATATGTTGTTTTGTTATTTACATGCCTATGTTACATATGTGACTATGATTGCTTGTGTGCTTATGGGTAATTTCCTGTAAATGATGCATATCAGTAATTACTGTTATTTTAATATAAAAGTTGTATGTTACAGAAAGTAATTGTGTGTCATGTTTAGATGTAAAGCTTCTACGAGCATGTTGTATGTATATGTTTTAGTTGCATGCAGTCTAAAGAGTAAATTTAGGTGGCATTGCTTAGTTGACTATTGGGTATGCTACTGTATGTTCCGTGGTATGGGAACAAAAGTGTTCCCTAGAGTAGCATGTTCTCGACTTGATGGTTGGTAATGTTATCGACTAGCGTCAGAGCATGAGTGCTTGCTCTGGAGTGGCGTACCCCGACCTCAAGATGGTCGGGGGGATCGTTACAGTGGGGCCCCTATAATGGAAGACAATTTCTTTCAGAACGGGACGTCCATTGCTCGACCTAACCCGATGGGTTGAAGGAAAAAAATTCATTAACACAGTAGATCCATTGATAGGTTCAAGAGAGTTGATGTAATCACATGAAAAATAGAATGGTTGTAGGGTTTGTTAAATCAAATCAAGTCCTTGAGGTACAAGCATTTTGAAGTGTTAGAACACATAGACAACAACATTGTCAAGCTTCATTTATCTCAATACATGAATATTTATTGTTGAAAATCTAAAACTTTATTATCCATCCTTGCTTGATGAAGAAAATAAGGGGAAAGTCTTACCTTTTATAGAAAACTTAGCAATGAATGCACATAAAGAGTATCCATTTATTTTAGACTTTGCAAAAGAAGACCAAAATAACCATAAGTGGTAAACAAGAACTTTGGAACTTTGGAAAATTGGGTTAAAAGGACAACTACCAAGAACGAAAAAGTGGCATGCCAAAGAAAACGTCGAGGATAATTTTCTTCATATCCTACATACAATAAGCTTTTAGGGAACAAAATTATCCTCCCAAAATGGAGAGGTATGATATGAAATGGCTCCATATTTATATTTATTTTACTCTTGGTTCTATATGGAATGGAAAACAAAGCTATGGCCTTCTCAAGGCTATTTTTTGAGGTGCCTTTTATGTTTTTGTAAATTTCATCACACATTGTATTATAGTAGTAGCAAATGGGGATGGTTTGGAACTAAAAAAGATAGTGAGATATTTAGCAAAGCTTGCACATGGGAAACTAGACTAGAAATATTAGGAAATGCCAGAATGCAAATCCCTAAACGGTGGATGGTACAAATATGAGATCGTGTTGCTCATGAAGGATTTTCCATTGTAAAATAAGAATCGGATGCATACAAAGAAAACATAAAAAAATATATGATCCTCATATCACTGGATGATGGTCATATCATAAGTTATGATTGCTTGCTCAAGGGATCCAAAACAAACAATGTTTGGGACCGTGATTTGTGCTCATGAAATGATTGGGTATTGCTTAGAAAACTGAGGTTTCCAATCAAAATGAAAAATTATGATGACATTGCAATTGCAAAAACAGAGGTTGTCGAAATATGATGAGGTGGTGAGGTTTTCTAGTTTCTTTGTCAACTTGAGAAGATTTACTAAGTGTGAAGTGCTAGTTAATATTAACTGATTAAATGACCTGATCTTTCCCATATGAGTGTGTTTCTTATACACATCTATTAGAAGAAACAAGCACAACTTCTTGAGCTAGGACAAATTATGAAAATGCCCATTTATTTTCAAGGAGAGATATTCTTTCTAATGGTTGAATTTTCTCCATATCCATTGGATGTCGAAATATGCAATCAAGTTAATCTTAGAGAATAAAATATTAGTGTAATTTAGGAGACGCTCCGCATAAATAGGTCTCATACTTACTTCCCTAAAAATTCCCATATCCCATTGCTGGAATTTATTCTAATCTAAAACATTAACATTATAAAAGTATAGTTCCACCTCTCCAATGTTCCCTCTGTAGATTTTAACCTTGTACAATATTTTATTGCAAATAGATTTTCAATAAAATAACAAAAAAGATATAATGGAAAACACACACATTACACAGAGATTTTTCCCCTGGAAGCCCAAACCAGAAAAATCAACACATTCTATATTCATTCATAGTGATACATTTTTTACAATACAATATACATATAGGAGCTAGCGGCATCCAAAACCCTAAACCAATGACATGGATTAGTCAGCAACCCTAATTCCTTAACCGGAAATAGAAAACCATCAGAAAAAACCATGTGCCAAAAAATCGCCCAACAATGGACATGAATAACAAGGTGATACAAAAAACGAGGCAAAAATTTGACACGTTTCCCGAGGCAAAAAAAAAATCCCCCTCAAACCCCCCTGCGTGCCCGACGCAATGTAGCATCCACTAAAGCTAGTCATGTAAAGAATATAACACATACCCAACATTCTCCCACTTGTTGTTTTCTTTGAATATAGGGGGTTACAAGGTTACATAGTCAACAATCCATGGCAGCAATGCCTATGGATCCTCTACACCGAGATAACTTTTCAGTGCTCACATATTTTTTTAGTGAATCTGCAACATTCTTCAAAGTGTCCACCTGATCCAAAATGGATCCTGAAATGCTCAAAAATTAAAATTCTAAACTTCTCAATAAAATGACATGATCATGAAGTTCTCATTGTAATCTTTCTGGCGGCACAAATGGATCAAAAAATGGACGTCCTATGAGAAAGTTATAGCAGTTGGAAAATATGGTCTTCTCCGACAAAAAGGCAAAGGGACATGTGGCATATTCAGCATGTGATACATGGAAACTTCAGATTATGGCAAATGGCAGCCTCTAAATTTGAAAAGTGGCATCCATCAGGTGATGACATGTGGTATCACTAGGTCATGAGAAGTGGCAAGGGTTCATGATGACAAGTGTCAAAGTTTTGATAGTCCATGTGGCAAAAGATTGGTCAACCATGGGCTGACAAATGATCCAATCCAAGGGTGCCACATGTCACCATGGTGAAGGCCTTAAAAAGGTAAAATTTATATTGTTTGACTCCATGGGATTCGATCCCATGACCTGCCTCTTCAAATGACTTAAGCACAATGAGCTAGCCACAAAGGGTGAATTACTACTTTAGAAAAAAAAAACCACTTTTCATAAATTTAAACTTAAGCACCTTTTCCAGCTAAGTGAGGTGTTCCCCTTGGGAACTAGGCCACATGGCCCTCATATGACCACATAAGGGGGGGCGCATCCTAACTAGGGTCTTAAGCATATTTTTTCCAAATTTTGGGTTTTTACCTTATATTAGTGGATTTTTAGCTGATTTTTAGTGATTTTTGAGGATTTTTGGCCTTCTGAAGGGGATCTGAGCCCAATCTGAGGCCAGAAAGTTGGGGGGAAGTTGGATTTCGACCCCCAAATCCAAATATATAAGAATCATAGGTTTTTGACAGCATGATGAGGTTCAGAAACAACAAAATGATGAGGAATTGTAAAGCCTAAGCCATTTTTATGCAGGGAGGCCATTGAGCAAGCGAACTTTGGAGGCCATTTTCGGGAGCTGTGCTCAACCTTTTTCAGTGTCGTCAGTTGTGTTGGATTCTTGAGGTAGAGAAGAACACATCCAAACTAGTTTGTAATCCATTTGATTCATTTATAATGTAACTTTGTAGCATTGAATATTAATAAGAAATCCTTCCCCACTAAGACAAAGGCCTGGAGACGTAGGCAACCTTGCCGAACTCCATTATCAATATTGGTGTTATGGTTTGTTGATCCTTATGTTTAATTTATGTTCAGTATTATTCATGATGGCTGCAACATTCTTTCATTAAAATCTTCTTCTCTTAATTCCTAAATGGTAACTCAACTCATGCATAAACTTAACCATAGTCTTTAAAAGATCATTTTTGGATCAAGTGGTATCAGAGTAGGTTGAGAGTTGGTTGTTTGAGTTTGCATGATTACCAGGTGTTGAGGGGCCCTAAATCCCTTTAAATCAATAGCAAGAATCAAACCCACCACATAGGCCCAATTAGACTCTGCAGTGTTTGATGGTGGAATGGTTCTCCAGATATTTCGATATGACCAAATTAACGATGGGCTTTACGTAGTGATTGACAGGATATCTTCTTATGAAAGTTCATCCTTCAGTTTAAACGTTCTCTTTTTGTCTTTTCTTTTATTATATAGGTATGATTAAAAGGTGTGTGCTAGTATAAACCAGTTGGTAAAAGGGGGGGTGTATTAACTATTGAAGAAGGTTGAGCTTGGGATAACCCTTTTGCTCAAACATGCAAACAAATATATTCACACATGTGACAAGCCTAGTACTAATACATTAACTTGTTGGTATTTCAATTAATGACTGAGATACAATTATTGAAAGAAAACATACATGCAACAAAATGATGGCAAGAAAAATAGTTTCCTTAGCTCTAGAATTAATCACACATTACCACAACGATTTGCTTTCATCATTAGAGACAAGAAATACAAAAATACTGAAACAACTAACTTATAAATAGATTCAGAAACTCTTACTCATTACAGAATCCATTCATGAAATAAAGTTGGAAGAATTCCTCCTCAAATCCAATCACACAACGCCTTTGATGAAAAACAGAAGTTTGTCTACGGTCCTAAACAGGACTTCTCAATTAAGGTAGTTCGAAAACAGTTCTTTACAATTCCAAAAATGAGGGTCTTTGCCAAAACCATCGACCCTTGCTAAAAGGTCAATCCTCTTATTTATAATGAATCATTAGCTAAAAAAATCTACTGCGAGTGCAAGCTAAGTAAAACAAAATATCGCCACATGGCACTTTCATCTCTCTGTCTTTTAAGAATCATCAAATAGTTTTACTGAAGTGGATGACTCTTCTCATACTCCAACCATTTGACAAAGAGATCCTCGCATGTGTTGGCATACAGGCACCTGTGTTGTTCCATCAAGGCTGAAAGGATTTCTTTCACTTCTACTGCCTATGCTTGGTACTTGACTATTTTGACACTTAATCGTTGCAAAACTACTAGAGCCTTGATCAAACGCTCCATGAACTGTTGTACTTGAACTAGTGTCATGCTCGCCACCTTTTCTATCTCTATTGTCCATGCTGAGTCTTTTTTTGTATGTTTCTTGACTATGTCATGTAGGTCGACAAAGTCCTTGGGTGAGCCGAATTCTGGGAGGCCGATGTCCTTCATCTCCCGATTAATCTTTTCCCATCTCTTTTTGCAATCTGCCCATTTCTCTTGAATCTCCCGCTGAGGTTCCTGGGCCATTTTCACCTAGTATTTGGACACTTTCCTGATCCGATCTATGTTGGTGTCCCTCAGCACTCGAATATTGTGCTCTTCAGCTTCTCGACTCTTTTGAACTGCGTTGATGTAATCAATCCTTTCTACTTCTTGGTGAGCCTTCTCATACCACCTTTCCACATCCTTGTAGGTCGTTAGTGCCATAAGGGTGTCTTATTGGAAATCATCTATACCTGCAATGAAAATGTGTCGTTCATTCGTGAATTTGTCATAGGTATCTTGAAACTCACTTCTCAAAAAAATTGTGGCATGTGTGGAGTCCTGGTAGTATTTTTCCAAATGGTGCAGATGCTCCAACTCCTTAAGTGCAATGGCCAGCTCCTTTTCATCCCTTCTTTCTCTATCCAATGTGGCATATGTGATAGTCATGCCTGCGCCGATAAGCTCGGATGTCTTGGCGTGTTCTGTGCTCAGCATCTTCTCCTCTGTGGTGATGATAATTGAACTATCCAATGTAATCCTCCTCTTCTTAGTGGTTCTCTTCATGATGGCTTTTCTCTTCTAGTCATAGGTGATCGCTTCTATATTGGCGACCTCATCAACAGGTTCGGGGATTTGTTGTTCTCCCCATGTTAGAGTATTTCTCAGGCTTCTGACTGTGTGTACTTGTTATAGGATGGGTTCATTAACTTCTTCCATATGTCTCGATGGCTCGACTTTCATTTGTTCCTCATTGGTTGGTAAGGTATCGGCCAAAACTAGAGCACCAGGGGTAGGTTCGGTACTTACTTGGTAATCGGTTTTCAATGTGTCAATTTCTTGCTTTGGAACTTCCTCTTTATGACCTCCCGATCCCATATCATCCCTCGATCTGTCCATTGGGGTTCCCGGCAAGTCGAGTATCTCATTTTCTAAGGCACTTTCGACCTCATGGCCGCTCTACAGAAGGCTTTGAATTGGAGCATCGAGACCTGGGGTAGATGCTCTCTCAGGTTCCCTTTCCTCTGTAATTTGCACTAGAGTCGCTAGGGAAACATCTGAACTCTCTTCATCATCATAGATGGTTATTAATTCAAATAAGGGGTTAGGTACACTTGTCCTACCTGGTGTCCTTGATATCTCAGGATGGGTTGAAATTCCCCCTAGTGATCTGATCTGCGGTGATGGAACTTCAGGGTTTTTGGGCCCAGTGATTTCTTCAAGTTGTATTGGCTCTAAGCCATTTGGCTCTCCTCTTCTTGAAATTGGGTTGTCAATGAGGATCCTTGACATCTCTACCAAATCAGTGCATGATGCAATTGATCAATGATTCTTTGCGCCCCTTCTAAAAAGAGCAATCCTCTTCTTTGTGCCTTTGTAGTCTCTGTCGTTCTGATTTCTTCCCTGGCTCTGAGGGCCTCCTAAGTTGACTTCTATTGTATCCACGTATTCATCCATGCTCATGTCCTTGAACTTGATCATATTTGGGTTGGACATCCTATGTACTACCTCTTCCCAGTCCTGAGCGCACTCTGTGAAAATTTCATCCTCAAATTTATCATGTGTGTGTGGCCAACATGATCATACTTGTGAAGCATGTTGGAGGACCAAGAATTTAGGGTCATTCTTGAAAAATGGACCTATCGAGAACTTGAATTCAAGTTGGCTCAGCCCTTCTTGTTTGGATTGAGCAGTGTCCTTTACCAGATACAACCTCACATGGAAACCGTAGGGTATGAAATTTCTCTTCTTGTCCTTGACTAGTGTGGCGTTATAGCCCTACAGGATGGTTTGATAACAGATTTCTCCTACAATGAGTCAATTTGGGACATGAGCAGGGAGTAGTTGTGGTGCTTTGGTGGCCCTGAACACCTTGATATAGGTTGAGTGTTCATCCAAATACCAGTGGTCTACCTTCGCTACCATTTTCTTGGTTGTTGTGGATAATCTTGGACATTCCTTTTTAAATATAATAAAATGAATACGAGTGATGAATTCATCGCAGATGAGTGCGTAGGATTTTTTGTACCTGTTCTCCCAGAGTATGCTAAAATAAACGTGAACAGGGAGCTCCGCAACATGCCAACTTAAATTCATGTCCGCGAAGACATTTCTCACACAGATAACATTGAGTAAGTACGAGGCCATGTGGAAAGCGGGTGCTTCCCCTTCTTTTCGCGTCTAAGCCTGTTGTACACAGATGATCAATTGTTTTGAAATTATCACTCCCCAGTTGAATCTGCTTCCGAAGATCACCATTGTGTATGCCAAAGCCATCCATGCTTCTGAAAACTTGGAGTAGTCCTTCTCTCCATACATTCAGCAGATGAGAGCCATCAAGTAGATGTATGGCCCCCTCTGGTTGATTGTCCCATACCATCCATTGGTCTAGTTTGTAAACTTTTTGTTTTCCTTCCACCATGAGGCCATCAACCGGCTGGTGTGGTGGAATGCATAGAACTTCACCACAAAGTCTGTGTTCAGTTGTTCCTCTGGGTCTCTGAGTTTGTAGTACTTATAGACTTCTGTAGGGAGGAAAAATCTGACACACCCGCCATTCTCATCGTTGATCAAGCACTTTTGCATGTCTGTGTGGTCGATTAGCCACTTCAAAACTTCTATGCAATGGAAAGTCAAGGTTTTGTTGGCTACCATGTGCAAATATGACCTTCAGATGTTTGGGAACACCTAGCCATCGAGCGCCCTTACATCTGGGTCATTGTATGGGATATACTTCGAGTACTCCTCCCAGTTGATTCTATTAAAAAGGTCCCCCCATTTTGGGAGCATTAATTTGGATCCGGTGCTTGGTTATGTATCACCGAAGACCAGAGATTGGAAAAAGTCTTTATTTGTTGAGATTTTTATGACCGGCTCTGCCCTGGGATTGTACTCCAACTACCTCACAGTACTAGGAGAAGAACCTTCACCTGTTTCAGCTTCCTTTAGATTGGGTTCTCTCGGTGAGTGTCTAGTGGTTGGCTTTCTTGGCGACATTTTACCTACAGCTAGAACATAGTTAGAGACCGTGTAAGAAAACAGATGCATATATAAATCACGATAGTCGAATTGACAAACTTGAACACATACCTATGCATCTTGTTTAACCTAGTTTTGATAACCTGAGAATTAACACAGTCTCGAGACGCTTGCTTTCCTTCTTCGGATGCTCTAAAATTCAAACTTGTGCACATAATGAAATTTTTCAAAATAGTTCTAGATATTTAAACAGGGATGAAATTACCTTATCGCATCAGCCATTCAATTCGGGTTATGAGTGTAGTTTTATTAAAACTGTCGCCAGATCTTCAAAGACGTTTAAAATTAAATTGGATCGTGAGTTGACGGTGCAGGCGCGGGTTGTAACGTGGCCTATCGGCGATTTCAAATTGTTGTTGTTCAATCGGTGCACAAGGTAGCAACAAATGTGGGATGAAGCATTAACTGGTTTATTAAATGTCAGAATCTGATCATATATTATGCTGAAAATATCCCATCGTTTTGCTAGTCCAGTTGATGAGTCGGGGGTCAGGATTCTGCTTCAAACACTTTTCATTGATATCTTGTTGAAAAATCTTTGATGTCGAACAATATTTCCATATAGAGATGACATGGCAAGGATGACTTGGAGGTGTGACTAGGACACAAGAAAATTTAAGACGACTCGAGACGAAACTAGGTCGTACGACACTCTTACACGATAAAGACACATGGCACTCGAGACCTGCATCTTCATTTAATCATGTTAATTGGAATCAGTATTGTCCTTAATCTACATGTTCTAAAACCTAATCCTATCTTGTCGATGCCAAAAAGTATCGAGGATCGACGATCGGCGATAAACCTACCTAAGTGCTCCCAGATCGAATCTCTCGAAAAAGTCCCGATGTCAAAAGTGAATCGGGGATCGACGATATGTTTATCACAGACAAAAATAATTGTTTTAACCCTTCTATATTTCCCCGACCCTGAGAAAGCGCATTGGTCATCGGCTATCAGTGGTTTCTTTATGGATTTTTTCAATGTCTATTCCTCCCGTACTTTTTCGACATCAATGGGGATCGGCTATCTCCTAAATTTTCGTGGTGAATAACTTATGAAAACCAACTCTGCCTTTGATCGATGTCGATGGGGCATCAACAATCGACGATTAGTGTAATTTTGTGGCCACTTTACCTTCTTACATTTTTTCGACGTCGAACACAAGCGCACTAGTCGCAATGTTAGTTGCAGATTCCTAGTTAGGATGTCACGTTCTTTTAGAAACAAGGTTTCATGTAAAAATTTCAAACACTCTAAATTTATTGATAAGATTCATGAAAACAAAACAAAATAAACCATCCCCCCCATGTGAACTCAATTTATACAGTAAAAGAAAACAAGTGGTACCCAAAAAGTGATAAAATTTCATAAGGCTTTTAGGGTGTGTTGAGCACTCAACACCAGGGAAAAGCTAAGTCGTGGTGAAGGTGAGCTTGTAGAAGGCGATACAGAGATTAGATCAAGAAAGAGGACATATCAAAGTGAGAATATGGCATTAGAAGAAGTTCTTTCTCAAAATGAAAGAGAGTTTCAAAGAACTTTATTTGAAACTCTCTTTGCCATGTCGGAGATGGTAAAAGTGTTGTATGATGATTACTTGGAATGGAAGAGACCGGTTCAAGGGGAATATTCAAAGCAATCCAAAAGTGAATAAGGAGAGGACCCTCCTAAAACTCCTCCTTCATCTTCTTCATCTCCATCATCTTCTTCTTCTTCAAGTAGAAGTTCAAATTCTACTACTAAAAAACATTATCATAAACATAAGCATGATATGCCATTACTTAAACTTGATGTAAAAAACAAATTGCCTATGTATGATGGCGAAGTTAATGCCGAGAAACTTGATAATTGGGTTAGACAGATGGAGGTATATTGTAATGTGCATAAAATCAAATATGAGGCAACCAAAATTAGAATGGCATCGCTTGGTCTTGAAAGCACAACTCTCATCTGGTGGAAAAGTAAGATGCAACATGGAACTCAGTAAGTTGGTAAGATTTTTCCATTATGGCATGATTTTATTTCCTCGCTTAGAAAACAATTCTATCCTTTGGGGTATAAGGAAAAGGCTTTAATTAAATGTAAAAGTCTTAAATTAAGAAAAGGACATTCAGTGTAGGAATACATAGATGAATTTCGAAAGATGAATTTGATGTTATATGTTCCATTAACTACATAAGAAACTCTTATGAAGTATATAGGAGGTTTTCTTGCTTATATTCGTAATATTGTATTTATGTTTGGACCCACTAATATTGATGAGGTTTATGTCGAAGCAACATATATTGAAGCAGGAAAAATTGGAGTTAGTGTATCAAGGGAATCATCTTCAAAGAAAGATGGCAAAGAGAAAGGGAATGGGAAAAAAGCAAATCTAGTGACAGTGAAGGAAGAGAATCTCTCTTGCAAGCATTGCAAGAAAGAAGGGCATGATGATGAGCATTGTTGGAAATTGCACCCAAATAAGAGACCAAAGTGGTTCAAAGAGAGGAAAGGGAGGCAAACAATTGCAACAGCAACACAACCAACAGACTTGGGGTATGATTCAGGTGATGAGACTAAAATCACAGCAATTGGTTTGACAGGTAAAATTGGTGATGGTTATGATTTTAGAAGTAAATTGTTTCATATAAGGGTCATAATGAAACATATTAAGATCGACACATTGATATATAGTGGATCTCAATCTGACTTGATTTCAGAGGAAGTGGTTAATAAATTAGGATTAAACGCTAAGATGCATCACAAACCTTATTCACTTAATTGGATAAGCAAAGATCACAAATTTCCCATAACAAAGCAATGTATCATGAAATTTGCAATTACATCTAAGTATGTGGATGAAGTAACATGTGATATGGTGTCATTAGAAACATGTGGAATGGTCTTAGGTAGCCCTTATTTATATGATCACAAACCAATATTCTACAGGGAACATAATCAATATCACTTAACTAAAGAAGGGACGGAATGTGTTTTATATGCTCATCATATTAAAGAAAATCAATCTCTTCTAACAATGGAACAATTAAAGAAGGTAGCTTATGCAAGCAATACACCTATAATTTTACCAAGTAAAGAAGTTGATCTTAAGCATGAACATGATATGGTTGTAGAATGGAAGTTCAATCATACTTTTCTTCAAGATAAGTTAATGTCGTGCAAGACAGTCAAACATATTGTTTTTGTTTCAGTCATATTTATGATATTATCGCTACTAATTTTTTCTACATGGATGGTAGTGGATTCAGTAAGATGTGAACGAGTTCAAATGGCTAAAAATATGCTTTTAGTTTTCATGGTTATTATGCAATTGATTGTGATTCAATAGTTGCACAGGACAAATTTGATAGACAAAGGACAAGTGGGGATGCCTATCCTGCACTTGATGTCTGGTTAATACCCTTTTGGAGGACCAAAAGGTCTTAGTGGGGAGGAATGATCCAAAATGGATAATGAAATGGTAAAAAATAAAATTTCTCAAATTCTCAAGAAAATGAGATGATCACAAAGTTCTCACTGCAAGCTTTCCGATGGCACAAACAGATCGAAAAACAGACGTCGTATGAGAAAGTTATGGCAGATGGAAAATTTGTTCTTCTCCAACAAAAATTCAAAGGGTCAAAGGGACACGTGGCATATTCAACATGTGACATATGGCATATTCAAATTATGACAACTAGCAGGCTCTGAATTCGACAAGTGGCAGCCATCATGTGACGACATGTGGTATCACTAGGTCATAACAAGTGGCAAGGGTTCATGTGTTGGCGGAGATTGTTGGAAAGTTGCTTGGTGTGTTGTCAGTGTTGTCATTGATGTCAACTATGAATGGACGAGAGTGGGAAGGAATGTCATGGGCCATTGATTTATGAAGAAGATATCTAGACCGTCGATCAGAGGAATTTCTTGGGTTATCTATCAGACGAGAGCGAAGTTTGGAAATCGGGAAATGGAAGAAAGGAGGCTATCTAACTTCCAACATCACAAAACGTGAAGTCCCGAAGTGTGAAGAGGATATCTAGTTCATCGGATCACAGAAGATTGTGGACCATTGATCTGACACATATTTCGGGAGTTCGGACAGAGATTAAGGGAAGGAGCTAGTGTCGCTAGGCTCTACTTCGGAGATCAGGAGTTGGGAGAGTCGGGGTGACTCATAGCAGAATAGTCGAAGTGCGAAGTCGTGAAGCAGCTTTTTTTTTGGCATGTGGTCACAGACAGTCGTCACGTGGAGAGGATTTTTTCACCCGATACAATCTTATGCGTGTATAATCCAATAACACTGATTAAATTGATAATCTAATCGAAGGGTTGATGTTTCACTTTGTGATTTCTTGATCAGTTGTGATTTAGTTATACGAACTGAATCATTGTTCTTGGGCATTGGATATTCCTAGTGTAACGGATCATGAGTGAAAGTATAAAATAAAAATTTCATGATAGAGTTAGGTTGGTTGTTTTCTCTGCAAAATGAGTTGAACCGTATAAAATGAAAATCATAGTATGAACAGAGTGAGAAGAAATTCAGAGACGAAGAACATAAGAGGGACAAAGCAGAAATGGTAAAGAAAGAAGAATGTATGAGAACCTAAGAGCATGAGAAGAATAGAGAAAGAGAAGATGGTAAATGACAAAAACTGAAGCCGAAAATGAATAGACAGAAGTAGAGCAGAATTGTAGAACAGAAGCAGAGCAGATTTGCAGAAAAGAGAAGAAATGGTAAGCATTGACATATCTGTATTGTTGTAAGATATTATTCAAGAAAAGTTTTATAATCAGGGTGGTAGGGTGGTGCTAGGAAGGACTGTGGTCCTCTGTTATTCAAGTTGATTCTTGAATACTGGGAGTTGTAGCTTCCATCTAGTTGTGGCTAGAAAACAAGGTGGTAGGGTGGTGCTAGGGAAAACTAAGAGTTTTTTGTGTGCAAGTTGGTGCTTGTATAAGTGGAAGTAGGTGCTTCCATCCAATTGGTGTTGGATATCATAAGGAATAAATATGATTCTTTCTAGTGGGTGCTAGAGAAACTTGAGGGTTGGTTCTCTCCACAAGTTGCATCTTGTTAAAGAAGAGGTTGTAGTCTCATTTTGAGTTGGTGCTCAAAGATAGATGATGTACATAAATATAAGAGACTTTCTATCATTCTAAGAAGAAGAGGTTTTCTCCCTTTATGGGTTTCCTCATGAATATTTGTCTCTATGTTTATCATGTGTGTGATTGATGTTTACTATTTATGTTGTTTATGTCTTTCATAATCTTGATTATCAATTGGAGAAGAGTAGTAATATTTTACAGACATAAAATTGTTTAAGCACGATAACAACTGATTCACCCCCCCCCTCTCAGTTGTCTTAGTGATTTCAACAATTGGTATTAGAGCGGGTTCCTTTTATTTAAAGGTAGATCTGTAAGCTTAAACATGACAAGTCGTGAAGGGACTTCAACCAATAAGCCTCCTCTGTTTGATGGAAAAAAATTATTTCTGGAAAGTTAGAATGAGAACATACATTATGGACTTAGGTGATGATGTTTGGGATGTAGTAGAGACTGGATATACAAAACCTGTTGTGCTAGCTTCCAAAGATGATAAGCTAGAATTTATCTTCAATGCAAAGGAAATGAATGCTATCTTGAGTGGGCTTGCTGAAGTTGAATTTGTAAAGGTGATGCATCTTGAATCTGCCAAAGAGATGTGAGATAAACTTATTAGAAGTTATGAAGGAAATGAGAAAGTAAAAGGTGCCAAAATTCAGACATATAGATTGAAATTTGAACAACTAAAGATGAATGAGGATGAAACAATTAGTAAATATTTTTAAGAGTTGAGGAGATTGTGAATGCCATGAAGGGTCTTGGTGAGAAGATTGAAGATGCACTTTTAGTTCAGAATATTTTAAGATCTTTGCCTGGATTTAATCCAAAAGTTTATGCAATAGAAGAAAAGAATGATCTTAAAATTCTTCCTATTGATCAACTCCTAGGAACTCTGACTGCTTATGAAATGAGGATTAGTAAGGATAAATCCATCACTAGAGAAGCATCTTTTAAAGCAGACAAGAATATTGATTCGGAATTAGATGATATTGAGGAAAAATTTGTGAGAAGGTTAAAGAAAGGATCAAGCAAATACCAAGGCAAGCTTCCATTTAAATGTTTCAAGTGTGGAAAGATAGGTCATTTTTCATCTAAGTGTCCTCACAAGAAAAAAGACCAGAACTCTGACGATGAAAAGAAATACAAATTTAAGAAATATAGTAAAAATAAAAGTTTGTGTGCAAATAATGATAACTCCTTTGAAGACATAGATAGCAATTCATATTGTGAAGATAAAGTGAATTATTTTATGCTTATGGCGATAGGAGACCTTGATGATGAATACATGGGAAGTGACATGAATGATGAAGAAGTTGTGGTTGATATGGAAGGTGAACTAATTAGTGCTTTAGAAGAGATTGACAGACTCAGACTTAAGAAGAGAAAACAAAAACAGTTGTTGATGGAGTTTGAAAAGAATGGTAAAGAACCAAGTGAAGATTTTATTTTGTTAAAAGTAGAATTAGAAGAAGCAAAGAAAATAGAAGATATTCTGAAACAACAATTAGCAGAGAAGAAGGTGAGATGTGAAGCTCTGGAAGAAGAAGTAGTGAAAACTAGAAAAGAGTTGGAGAAGTTTCAAGCCTTGTATCACCAAAATCTGTCAAGTATCAAAGCCTTGGCAGAACTAAATAGCATCCTGAGTAAACAAAGATCTTCATTGATAAAAACTGGTCTCAGTTATGAAAGTGGTTCAAGTAGCAGTCAGTCAGAAAAGAAAGAATCTACTAAGATGATCAAATTTCAAGTGAGCAGACAGCTAGATTATGATCATACTCTGCAAACAAAGGTTAATAAAGATGAGTTGAATTCTAAACAGGAACAAAGCCAACAAAATTTAAAGCAACCAATTTCAAGAAGAAGGTCAATATTCAAGTATCAAAATTTGTTCTATGGTTACTGTTATTATTGTTCTAATTTTGGTCATAAAGCTGCAAATTGTGGAATTAAGTTTAGAAGTATGCAACTAAGGAGGTCACAGAATGAACAACGGTTACAACATAGAAATAGACAATCAGTGAATAGACATCATTGTAACAATTATTTTGATCCATTGTATAATGAGCCTAAATGTTATATTTGTCATAATTTTGGTCACAAAGCCTTAGATTGTCATTTGAAGAATTACAAAGTTGATCCAAGAATAAATTCCTCAGCTGAAAATGTCAAAATATGGAAAAAGAAGGAAAGTAATAAATGTGGTTTAGTACTTTCTGCTCAAAGACAAAAGGATCCTTGGTATATTGACAGTGGATGTTCCAAACATATGACTGAAGACAAAAGTAATTTTTTGTCTCAAAGTGAAAGATAATCAGGGAATGTAACTTTTGGGAATGATGCACCAGGAAAAATAAAAGGTAAAGGAATGGTAAGTCTAAGTAATGGAAAAGGGAAAGCTCAAGATGTGTTGTTTGTAGATGGTTTGAAACATAATCTTCTTAGTGTCAGTCAAGTTTGTGACAAAGGATGTGAAGTTGTTTTCACTTCTAAAGATTATAGAATACAATATGTGAATTCAGGACAGTTGATTGCAAAAGGCATAAGAACATAAAAAAATGTCTATGTTTTGAAAGAAGAAAAAGAATAATGTCACTTAAGCAAGTATGATAAAAGTTGGCTATGGCATAGGATACTTGGACACATAAATTTTCATCTAATCAAACTTAGAAACAGTGGGGAAGTAAAAGATCTTCCAAAGAATCAAAGCATAGGATGTCCTAGTTACGGCTGGTGTAACAGCTTCTTCTCATCGTTGTTGATGTTGTTTCAGCCACGTGAATTGCGCTCTGACTGTTGACTGCTGACTGTGGCGGCTTCCTTGTGTTTCAGCATCGTCAGTTCTGGCAGTTCTTCTGTGTTTCAGCATCTGCAACTCTGGACTGTGTGATAGCTCGTGTTTCAGCATCTTGCGACCTCGGACTGTATGGCTGCTCCGTGTTTCAGCATCTGCGATCTCGGGCTGTGTAGCAGCTCCGTGTTTAGCATATGCGACCTCGGACTGTGTAGCAGCTCCGTGTTTCAGCATCGGTTCTGTGTTTCAGCAATAGGACTTGAATGCTAATCTGCAGTTATGGACACTTATGCACTTCTAATCAATAGTTAAGTACGAGAGTGATGTAAAATATCATGCAAAACAGATTAAATGTGTAGTAATGAGAAAGGACGTTGTATACCTTTGAGATGATCAGACAAAGTGATAGTATAGGTTCAAATATGGATGATCAAGGGTATAATAATGGCAAAAAGTATAGGCAAAAAGGTGCATAGTGTGGTCCTAACACCTGCACAAAATATTTAGCTAACAATGAAGCATACACAACATGCAATGGTGTGAAGAGAAAAGACAAAAATGGAGGAAAGAATGAAATAATTTCTATTAATCGTATTCCACACTCAAAAGAGTGAATAATTTACAATAGATGTAGGCTACATGAGTAACTAATGCACCATAGTAGTGATCTAGAGAGATCTAGACACTCACTGACGGACAATGGAGTGAACTCCCACCTAGTCCTAATTAATCGATCCATGCAAGCATCAGTTAACCGAGTCACAAGTGTGGAAGTGAGAGAAACACATGCAATTGTTGGTGACAAAACTGAGGTTTCCATGCAATAGTGACTTCCACTAGTCTAACTAAGTGTAATTAAGTGTAACTGACTCTGAACTGAAGAGGACTTCCCTATTTTGTAGGGGAATATTCTCTAGAGGTATATTCTCTAGAGAGAATATTTCCATCTAAGGAAGTGTTCTAAACATTGGACTTTCAAACTTAGGAAAATAATTCTAAGTGAGTGTGTAATATCTCCAACATTGTCCTCATCTCATTGGTCGTCCTTGTTATCACACAATCTGTACTTTCCCAAATCCCAAGGCAAGTGGATGCAATATTGCCATAACAGGGGGTGACCTATCACTGTCACCTTAATAGGAAACCCCTTTTTGTTTAGGAGTATATCAAAGTTACCCCAGGGAAGACATCCCCAGTGACCTAAAGGGCTGATAAGACTAAGGCAAGGATGCAAGAAAATCTCCCTCTCATTGGTCACTCAAGTCAAAAAGGTTCTTAAGGTCTTTAAGGGATGAAGCAAAGGTGTCAATGAAGTGTACCTACCAAGAACAAGACAAAAAAGAAAATATGGCAGCTTTCAAGTACAAAAATATGATGTTAGTGCTTCTTAATACCATGAACCTTCAAAAATAGGCTAGCTGATATAAAATTGCAGCAATGTAATAGTTTACAACAGCAATGAGTATTTTTTAATAGCCACAAGAATTATGCCTTGAAATTGCTTGAAAAAAACAAAAAGAAGTAGCTTTAACTATGTAGAATGATAATAAATTGTGACAAGTAAATTTGGCATTGTTTAGATAGCATTTAATATCACTTTTGAAGAGAATTTTCTGCAGTAAGATGGTTGTAGCAATATTTTGTAACAACAACAAATTCTAGTGCTCAAAATTGCAAGGAAACACCATATAAGCTTAGCATTTATCTAGTAGATTGATGGGAAATTGTCACAATCAATTTCTGACTGAGATAGTTGCAAGTTATGTAGGTGAATGCAGCAAATTAGCATGAATTAGTATGGTTGTAGCATTGATTTGCAACAATATCAAGTTAGCTAAGGAATTAGTCTAATTTAGGGTTAGAAAAGGTTAGAAAAATCTTCAAGGAAGAAGGTTTGAGTGTTTGTTTGATCAATCATTCATTATAGTGAGTAGACTAGTGCCTTTTAGGGTTTATGGAGTTAATAATAGCAATGGAAAAGCTTGGAAAAAAGTAGCAATGATAATACTTGTCAAAGGAGAAGGGATGGATGGAATAGGTGTTGGCACTTCAAGGCCTCAAGCATCCAAATCCTAAAGACAAACTTGCTAGAGAGTAAGGGATCTTAGGCCCTAGCGAATTTTCCTTCCTTGGACTTTTTAAATAGTGTATGTAATAGGCAATTAGAGAGAAGCTACTAGAGTCCTAGCACTTTAGGGCTCTAGTAGCCACTTCTAAACAAACTATACTTTATAAATTTAGACAAGTAGAAAACTATAGAGAGAAAGAAGTAACTTATGTTTCTCTCCTAGGGTTTAAGCAAGCAATTTCATAATATTTAACATGAAACAAGTAAAATTTACCACAAGCATTCATTTACATAAACAAATTGCAGATTTTCTACTTACTTCACCAAGAATAATCAAGCCAAGCCCTAGTTTAAGATCTTCCACCATGAAAAATAGCCAAGATACGCCAAAATTTGCCTCTTCAAGAAGTTGTGCACTAGTTATTTCAGCCAATAGCCCTTAAAGAGGGTGCAAATTTCAGACCACACTACTTGTGTGATGAGTGATGATGAAAAAATGAGAGTACTTTCTCTCTATTTATACAGTACTAATGACCTTTAATTAAAATTAGTTCAAATAAAAGGTCGACCTAGCCAATTTACATCAAAATCCAGTGTTTTACATAAATGGAAGTAATTATCTCCTAAAATCATCCCCGAGGGTGACGCCATGCCCTTCTAGGGTGATGTTGAGGCCCCAAGGTGGAACATTGGGCCCTGGATGTTGAACGTTTGGCCTCCAAAGGCCCTAAATGATGCCCGCATGTGTCAACTAGCTCATAACTGCCCTCAAGATGCAAACCCTAGCTTTGGATGGCATCTAGGGTCATGATGGTGACATCATTGGCTCTCAAGGTCAACGTACAGGTAGAAAAGCAATAAACCCTGGGTCTAGTTCTGCCAAGGTGTCTCCCAGAGAAACGTCCTTCTTTCTTCCCGGTGCAAGTATCTGATGTCTTCTTGCCTCTGTTTGGGGTCACAACATCCATCTATGGGATTTTAGCCCCATGAAAGTCTGAGCTAATCATTCCCCCATGTGTACATGTCCATCGGGCAAGGTCCTGCAGCAATAACAAGTACGCCATCCAGGGGTTCATAAGTCACAGGGATCATAATATGTAAATCACATCCAACAATTAAATTACTCGAACATATGCATCAAACCCCCTTTTACCCAGACAAATGATCAAAGACATTATGCAATTTAACAAGTTAGGTTTGGAGAGGATCTCAGGTTGTCCTATTGGTTTAATCCTCCTTAAGTTTGGGGTGTTTCCTAGGTGAGAACCAATCCAAGTCATGTAAGTGTATGAGGTGGCATGGGGTGCAGTGATAATAGGGAAATGTAATTCTTACATGTGGGTGCCTTTGGAGAGGGAAAGTTGCACCTTGTCATAGATGTCATTATTTCCTAGTCCATTCACTGCCTTTTATTATTATCTTCATTTATTTTGGTCTTTTTTCCTTTATTGACGCAGGACGTAGTCGCGAGACCACCACCTCGTGCTCCTGCTCACAGGATCGATCTCATTCATTCATGAGATGAATTAGCTCATTCGATTCCCTGCTGGAATCTCTGATGAAAACCCGATCCACAGGTCCTTAATTTTCCCACACGACTCTTCTGTACTTAGCCGTGAACTCTCTCGATGTAATTTCGGGCTTCGGGGCTTCTTCTTTTCTGATGTCAAGAGTTCCTGTCCTCTCGAACTCCTGAACTCCGATTCGCCGATGCGCTCCCTTCTGGCCTTAGCCCATCCTAGCTATGCCCCCTAGTCCATATGACTAGTCCTCATAAGACCACAGTCTTATCTCCTTATTGGGATTCGGGGCTTCGCGATCCTTGATGTCACGAACCTCTCTCCCCACGATCTCCTGATCTCCGATGAGTAAATTCACCGATGCGCCTTTTACGCGTTATCCCTCCTGGCTAATCTCTCGGCCCATATCACCACTATCCCCCATGACCACAGTCTTACCTCTCGTCGAGGTTTCGGACATCGCAATGCCAAAATGCATAAACCCCGTGTCCACGGGATTCTCGATATCTCGATCTCTGATTTATCCGATGTGGCTCTCCTATCGGGACCTTTTCTGAAGGCCTCACTCGCAGCCACGCATCCCCTACATATGGACGGTCATGATCGCCTCTCGCGATTTTGTGACTTCAAATGTCCTGGACGCCTCATCTTCAGGACTCGCGAAATGCCGAACTTCGATGCGCCAATTTGACCTTCTATCAGGACTTCTCCCGATAGCCTGGATCTCTGCCACGTGTCCCTAACTGATGGACGGCCCTGATCCAATATCGTTGTTTCAAGACTTGAAGTGTCTTGACTCCCTCGACCTCGAGAACTCCGATATCCTGAGTGTCGATGTCCCGATGCCTCAATGCCTTTCGGGACTTTCTCCTCTCCTTTTGAGGGCTTAAACCTCGTGCAGTTTCTGGCCGATCCAGCGGCTGACAGGTAACTATGTGAACATCCGACGGTCCACAATTTCCCCTTCTGTGCGCCGCTCCTGATGCTCTCCTGGACGTAGAAACCAACGGTCCATATCTTCTTCTCCAGCCGATCTGACGGCGGCTGTGCTCCCTCCTGAGCTTCTGCGCTTTCTTACGGTGCTTGGGAGAATTTCAAGTTCTCAAAGACCTCAACCTTTGTCTATTTTCTCCTCTTGCGAACTCCGAACTCTGAGCTTCGCTGCGTGCATGGAAACGCTGACCCTCCTGAGCTTTTCTCCTTTCGAATCCTTGAAGGATTCTTCAACTCATGCACCTCTACAGAGTCTTCATGCACACACAATGTTGTCTCTCCTGATCTTCTCAAACGCTTAGACCCCTAAGGGATTTTATCTTTCTACTTTCTCCCTCAGATGGAGAATGTTTGGATGCCCTCCTGGCTATCCTTCACTCAAGAAACCTCTTGTTGAGTCTGCAGGGTGTTCAACAACCCTGTGAAGATTCCCCAGTGGGCTCTTCCTTCACAACACAGAACTCAAAGAGTTCTCTTCTCCCTGTGCCTGTCTGCACACTGTCTCAATGCCCTCCTGGTAGAGTATCTTCCCACAGAACATTCAGCAGTTCTGTCCTCTCCTCATGTGCACCTGTGCACCTGCTCAATGCCCACCTGGCAAAGCTCTCAGAATCCTCAGTGATTTTGTTTCCTCCTTGAGAACTCATAGCAGAGTTCTATCTTTGTGCCCTCCTTGCACTGACTCGATGCCCACTTGGCAGAGCTTCACAGAACTCCTGAGAGATTCTGTCTGCAACTGTGTCTCTCCTACACAGCCTTGCCTCCAAGGTGTTCAGCAACCTTGAGGTCTTTCTCCTAAGTTGTTGACTCAATTTCTTGTTCCACGGCACGTCTTTGTCTGAACCCGCAGAATCCAGAAGTGAAACCTCTGTGCACGGCTATCAGAACCCACAGCGTTCTGTCACACCCTCCTAGTGTGAAGCCTCAAATACCTTCACCTGAAATCAGACACACTCCTGCAAATGCAAACCTACATCTACAGCATACATTCATAGCACAATAGAACACTCACGGACATTCATTCAACACAGAATACATGCAGGAAAAACTGCTTCTATTTATATTAAATGGCAAATGCATGTATTTACAAGGTGTTCCTAAGCACGCCTGTAACAAGGTCTCAGCTCCTCTCTTCTACTCTCTACTCGCAAATTCTCTCTTCTATCTCACTACTACTACCAAAATGAGATATGAAATCTCTTTTACCTGAGGGGGCTCTTCGAGCGCTTCCCTCCAACCTACCTACCCTATTCAATTGCATTGAATGGGCTGTCTAGTCCAGCATCTGGATCTAGATCTCATCCTTACAAACATTAAAGGCCTATCTACCCTACGCCTTCACAAAGGCACGGATCTATGTCTCAACAGCCTAAACATTTAATTACATTCAATTCAGATTTTATATGAGGTTGTGCCTCTCTCTTCATCTTTGAATGCGTGCGCTCGACGTGGCTGGCTGGCTGGCTGGCTGGCGTGGAGAGATGCCCCTGCATCATTTATGCTTCAAGGGAAGAGTTGAGGGAGACTGTCCTGGCTTGGTGACCAGAGGTGACAGTGTTATCCAAGAGAATTTCACGGAGATGGGAAGGTTATCTCGTGATGAGACCCCCTTTCTCTTGGATATGCCACCAAAAGCCACTACCCTGGTTTGGTGACCAGATAGATGGTAGTGTCATACCTCTACATACCCATGGTCATAATAGGTCGGCTCATGATGAGACCTCCCACCCACCAACTAATTCCTTGACTATTTGTTTATCTTACGGGTTCCCTTTTCTTACTGAGAAGCTTTTTCTGCTTTCTCTGGAATCCCTGGGTGAATCATCTCAAAGGTTTCATTTTGGCTTTTAACTCTTTCCAACTACTTTTACCCTCTGGGCCTTTAGCCCTTTCTTCCCACAAGGCAAGGTACAACCCTTCCTAGTGTGGAAAATCCCAATGCCCGAACAAAGGTAAGGGGTAAATGAGAGGAGTAAAGATATAAAGTAGTAAGTATGGAGGGAATGGATGATGACCTTTCATAGACTCACCTAGTGGAAACCCATCCTAAAGGGAGATCAACTTACTAGGGAATCATGTCACCCTTCCAAGTATGAACAAGTTAAAGAGCATAATTTCCAAGCAAACATTATGAAATGAAGGAGAATTCAATGCAACATATTCAAGTGCTTCAATAATTAGAGTGAAACATGCCATGATACCATGACTCATTACCCCATGGAGAAAGACTTATTGCTACTTCAGAACCAGGCTAGTGGGATGAATGTTGTTGTTGTTAATAAATGGGATACACTAAAGAAAAGAGGGGCCCTTTGGGGCCATGCTCAAGTCATTTGGCTCTCGACACTCCATGTCTAGGACATGTAGGCCTTGAGACACAATCTCCTTAGTTATCCCTAGGATAGGGGATAACAGTCCCAAATCACTGCCCCTAGTGTGTCGTCAATTCTTTTGTTGTACTCATTAGCATAATAGAACGAATCATATATTATGTACCCCTCTACCATAGAGCCCTTTGGTTTTTCCCTTTGTCGAACAAACCCCTTCATTTGTTTCATGTACCTCTCAAAGAATAAAATTCAACAACATGAGAGTACACCAACTAATTCAACCTTATCATGTAGGTGAATTAGAATATGGACTTGCAAGTCCATAAAACTTGTGGGCATTCCTTCTCAAACATACAAACAATATCACCTATCTCTTGAGCCTGCCATGGATATGAATCTCCTTTGATATGGCATGTTGTAGGTCCTAGGGGAGGTCATGGTTCACACAACTACGCATGAACAAAGGATAATGACACTACAAAATAGACATACACATAATTAATTGCCATAAAATTGTGAGTGCATAACATATTTGTATTGATAGTATAAAATAAGAATCATGTATTTGACATACATGCCCTTATAAGGTTCAAATGGCCATGTGCTTTCAACCCCGATAAATTCCCTTCTACAATGAAGCAATGTTGTAGATTCGACCCATATAAAGAAGGTGCCTTCATACCCAATATAACATCCTTTGCCATACAAAGATCATCTTTCTTCAAAATCCATGGGACATCACCTTCTTTAAAATACCAAGAGGGACTAGCCTCTCTTCTAGTTTCTTTTCTTGGCCAATGTCTCTTTTCAGTATTTGAAACAATAAGATCTCTCCTAAGTTCTAACAGCCAATGTGTTTCTTTTATTTGATGACATGTGCCTCCATAATGAAGATGAAACATTTTTTAATATATACATGGGATCTAGTAAGTAGCCAATCTTAAGATGTTCCCAATATGGAAGCTCGTAAAATAAATATTTATTTTTCATCCCAATGGGAATTTTCTCAACATAGGTGTCAAACAATTTGATATCATCGAACATAGGTTCCCCATTTGAATCATACACATCTGACATTTCCTTCTCCTTCTTTTTGTCATATGTCCTAATCCAATCTATCGATGTCATTATTTCAAGTCTCTGGGTTCTCTCTGGTTTACAATTGAAATCATATGCAACTCTTCTATAAGGGTGGTCTTCTAGGAGGAATAACCTCAAGAAGTTGTACATCGTCTTTCATAGGTCGTTGGACCACCTAGATTTTATACAAGGTCCACAACATTTACATCCATGATACCCTTTTGTTACAAGACCTATGAATTTGTTATTGTATATAGAGCACGTTAGTGTAAAAAATATAGTTGCACCAAATTAAGTATGTCAAATGAAATTACAAATGTAAACAAATCAATCAACATGCTTACTAGAGAAAACTCCTAGTCTTGGATAATCGTGTGTGGTGTATTCACATATGCCATAAAACGTAAAAGACCTCTCCATTGGGATGGGTCTTGATACATCATATACATGTATCCCTTCCCATAATTGCTTAAATTCATCGACCAGTGGTTGGAAGTAGACATCCATTATCTTCATTTGTCTTATAGAAATATCTCTTTGTCATGCCAACATTCTGGACATATATCTTTTTCCGCATATTCATTTTTGTATAAAATACAATCATTCAGACATGCCCGATATGATATGTACTCAACACTCGACATTTTCAACATTTTCTTTTCCTTTGCATAGTTATAGGACAAGAAGTTATCACTTGGAAGTACCTTATCTTTGAGTAACCTGCAATTAGTCGGAAATAGAAGTGTACATTGTCTTTAAGCATGAATAAAATCAACCATTTTCTTCCTTAATTGTGTAACAAGATTCCTTAAAAAATTAGGGGATTGTTGATCTAAAATATTTGTTTACTGTCTTAAGGTCAACCTCATGAGGATATGAATCCCCTGCATTTTTAGAGAGGTGCTACTCCTCTTGTTCTTATGATTTCAAGAAAATAAAATGAAACAAAACAAAAGTGTAAGAATGACCAGACTTAATATTTACATTCACATTCAAGGAAAAAACACCTGAGATTTTGGGACCAAGTGTATTTTAAAAGAAAATCATATGTACAATATTTACAATGTGAATAAATAATATGCATACAAAATTTAAAGGACTGATATATCCATCATAGCATTCATCAAAATATCACAAATAGAGAGAATAGGGAATGGACTTCAAATAAAAGAGAGATTTAAATTATCATTCCATAAAGTGCCAAAAAATTATGATAGATAAAACATTTGGTAACTCAAGCTTTTGATCAAAGTCTTTGAGAATACAGTAATGTAATATCCTGAGTAGCTCTCTTGGAGACTCAAAAATAATAATGAGTCTTTAAATACAAAACTAAATGTCTTTAAAGAAAATAAAATGCATTATCCCTTCAAAGAGGACTAGGATTGGCTCCTGCGGACCATAAAATGAAAAGACCTAGAAGATGAAAGAAGGACAACCAAGAATCCGCCTAAATCCCACAGAATACCGAGAAGATAAAGGTAAGATGAAAAATGATTGTAGCAGAAAATGGACTGAGGAAAAACTGAATGGAGTTTATATCCAACTCAATGTAATGGGGAAAAAAGAATCATTTACTTGCTTGTAGTTGGCTCCTTTATAGGTACATGTTTTTGTTGAGGTGGCATAACTACTCTAACTTTTTCTTGATTTTCTGGTTCGGTGACTTTGATTAATGCCTTGTTCATCCATTACTCAATGTATTATCTTAAAGGTGTCACGGTAATTTCATGTTTTGTTTTAATCTCATATAACTGGATTTCGAATTCCCTTAGATCTAGCTCTGATTGATATAATGTGTCATCCACCTCATCATTTCTATTGATATACCAAACTAGCCATCTTTCAACATCATCCTCGGAATATTATATAGTTTCGGTAAATTTATTAGCCCAAGAAACTTTTAGTGCTTTAAGTCATCCCATTAAAGATTCTTTGGTTGAGATCATGGTATCCATCAATAAATTAGGACCATTTAAATCCTTGGTAAGACTAACAATTTTAAGAAATAGATCACTCTTTCTATTCCTTAGGGCTTCGGTTTCATTTATCATTTCTCTTAAATCTTTAATTCTCCTTGACCAACATGCATTAATCTTCTTCATATGGTAAGGTGAAGGAATTTTTTGTTCCTTTCTCTGGGCTTCATTTAAACCTGAGACTTTGGTTGAAAATGTGTTTACAGCTTCCTTGAAAAATCCTTCATCATTTTCCAAATTTTTATGCAGATATTCTTTGAAATTCTATATTTTGGAGGAAAATCTCGCAATACTTTGAGCAAGCTCCAAAATTTCCTGAATTATATCAACCCTTTTTTGTATGGCATCACCAACATATTTTCTTATGGCCTGCAATAAACTTGATGAACCTTTGTATTTCATATTGCTTTCGGGGATCTCCTCCAATTCAAGTATAGGTTGCATAGAACTTAAAGGTTCTATAAACAATGGTGTTGGTACCAAAAAAGATTCTAATTATTTTACTCTTTTCTTTAGTTCCAAATTCTCTCTTTCCATTTTTTCAATTGATTGTTTTAATGCAACTCCAATAGATCCATGAAAGTCTGCAATTTTAGATGGTCCTACTCCATCCAAGTCAATCGAACATTTCTATTGTTCAGATGACTTCTTATTCTTGGTATTAACTTTTTCTAGCAATAATATTTTGGTTTCATGATTGTAAGTCACGTGGTGCAGAGTGATAGATTCCTCTTCAAATATCTCAGGATCCTGATTCATAATAGCATCAGTTATTTCTCTCATCTCTAACAACCTTTATGTAGACTAGTCAGGTTCTTCAATGATCTCGTCCATTTCCATCACATGGGGACTTTCCTGGACTTCTGATGCTTTTATTTCCACTAATGATAGATTTATTTTTATTTTTATAGGAGTGTCTGCAACATGTGTTTTCTCAAGGCTTTTCCTTGTTGGATTTTTATCTCCACCATCATCTGAGCCTCCAACTTGTGTTTTTCTGATATCCATTCCACTGGTTCTTCTTTTTACAAAGGTGGTGCTATTGTCCATACTCACAGGTTGGCATTTTTATTTTATATAAATTCCACTACGTACTACATTGGTAACTCAATCAACTGTAGATCGTGCTTTAAGTGTCATCAATTTTCAAGGGACTTGGATTTATTGTGAACCTGAATTGATGCATTGTGCATTAATAGCGACATTATGCTTTTACGAGTAGTGGATTTTGTGGAAAGGGTAATTAAATTGATGGGATATGGTGATGGGATGGTATGATGAACGAAAAGTGTAAAGTATGGAGGTGTAAAATAATGTATGGGAAATGCTAAGAGTATAACACGGAGTTGCAGAGTTGCGGAGTTAAATGCTTATGAAACAATCTTCGGGAAAGGGTGACAATGCTCGCATTGAAATTGATAATATGGTTTAAGTGTTGGGAGAAATCTGCTCCATAATGAGAAATATGTGGACCTACTAGCAATGGAAAAGTGATGGGGAGTAAGGAAATCTACTCCATAATGAGAAATATGGCTAAGTATGAAAAGAAGTGAAAAGTGGAAAGCTTTTGGACTTGCAAAGGTGGAGACTTAAGAAAGAGTTAAGGGATGGTAAGTAGCTATGCATCCGCATCGTTTGAAATTGACTAAATATCAAAGGAAAATGGAAAAGGAAACAAAGTAAAGTGTTTTGGTGAGTGTGGGGTTGCAGACCTGGGTAATTAAAAGAGAGTTTGAGAATTGTTATGCAACTTTGCATCTGCATTTCAAAAAATGACTAAGTGCTTGGCAATTTTTTGATGTAAGAGAAAAGAGAAAAGTAGGCTAAGAAAAGTGCATAAGAAATCTTAATAGTAACTACATAATAGTACTAGACTGGTCAAAAAAATGGATCAAAAGGGACTTAATGGTTAGTTACCTCAAAAGTGTCTAGAAACATACGTCTGATATATCATACATTTCTTTCAAGTTGTACAACAACATTTTTGTCCCTATTTGGATAGACCTTGACCCTTGTTGACCAAAGAGAGGGGTGGTGAAAGCATATTTCAGGCTTTCGAAGAAGGTATCTACGACATCAGCGTCATCCCCTAGTTCATTTTGTTGGAATGCATGTAAAAAAATTCCCTCTATGGCTTGGGTATCCCATAAGAAATCATCCATACCAATCTATATATCATTGCCTTTGTCCCCAACATGTGAAGAACTAGTGTAACTATAGAGGTTTTGAATTGGTGACTCATGACGTAGTTGGAATTGAATAGGTGGTTGATTCAAACATTTTTGGTATATTTCATCTCTGAGTAGTGCTCACTTAGAATCAACCTCATAACTCAACATCATAGTGGGGTACAACTGTATATGGTAGACAGGTCACTCATTGTCGGAATCATGATTGTAAAAATATTGAACATTACATCGATAATAATAGTAACACAACGCATTTAATATGTATAAACATTTATTAGAAGCATTGAATTTGTTTCCAAATAATAAACATGCAACCAACCACTTTATAAAATAAATTTCAAATTAAGCAATATATTTACATTAGTTCCATTGAAAATCAAAAAATACAACTACTCAATCATCTTTTTCTTACGCCCCAAGGGGTGTCTACATAAAATATATCCAAGTCATGTTTTAATATCGTTGACCGACGCTGGTTGTTGGAACATGGAATGTTGCAATTGGTAGGGTAAAGCAGTTGTCCATTTTCATCAAACATATATTTGCAGTATCTTTCTCCCTATAATAGCTTGCGGAAATTTGGGAGTACTGGAATATTTTGCACATTTGAACTCGATCATAAATATTGATCTTGCAAAATTCAATGAACAATTATTGAACTGCACCTACATACATAACACAAATTCCATGAGATAAATGAATTATAAATAAAATCTAGACTTACTGCAATCGATGGGAGAGAACTTGAAGGACTTGCAATGATATGGAATGAGTTGGAATCTGAAGAATTGGTCATTTGATATTAAAATTATTTTTTTTCATGCATTTGAGCCAAAACCATCATCTTGGGAAGCATAGAACAATACAACTTCAAACAAAATTTCGAATGAATTTTAAAAGTTAATGGTGCACCTAATTATATTATGATGCCCTGATGTGTATCCATACAACAACCACACTAGTGCAACGAGTTATTATAAGCACTGAAGAGTGGCCTTTGTTACAGCCTCTGCAAAGAAAAACCTCCACAAATTCTAAATGTGGAGGTTTGTATTTGCATTTTTTTAATTAAAGTGTTTGTTGGTGCGTTATTACTTACGAACTTCACTAGTGCTAGTGCACCAACTAAAAACGTTACAAAAAAATAACATGTTTGTTTATATGGTGTTGTTTACATTTGAATTTTATTTTTCGGTGTGTTTTTCAAATAAACTACACCAGTGCATTTATTAATGTATAGCACACCATTGTGTTATTAATGTATAGCACAATGGAAAAAGCAAGTTGTGAAAAAAAATAGCGTGTGTGTTTATCAGCAATACGCCCAAAAATATAAATGAAAAAATGAGAGAGAATTTCAGTAATTTTAATTGTATGTTTTATAAATGACAACCCTATTCATTCTTTCATTCTTTTTCCAAAATTTAGAGGGAAGATTTATGTAAGAGATATTTACCAGCAAAGCCTTCGGAGTGGGTCGATGTTTTTGAAGAGCCAAATTTGAAAGGGATCACTGTAGGTCACATATGAATCTGCAGAGGAGAAATTTCAGGTATATGGTTTCATTCTATTGATTATATTAATATTTCCCCCATATATTTGATTCAAGCAATTTTCAATTCATTCCCAAAAAAATGACAGGGTTTAATAGTTACCTTCGGTATTGGAATCCCTAACTTATTTGTTGTTTCTCTTGCTTTCCCTCTCTATATTTCACAACTAATTTTTTTAAGCAATAGATTTTTATAGGGTTTGTTTACTTATGTATGGGGCATTTGGTATCCATTGCAATGGGACCATTGATTGCAGTGGATCCCAAATCGGCCTCTCACTGTCAGTTTTTTATACAAAAATGTCTTTGCAGTTTGTGGTGCGCACTATACCAGTATAGAGCATCGGTGCCCATATTCATGTCAAACGCACCGCTGAATTTGAAATAAAAATATTTTTTTTTTTTAAATGCCTTCATTGTCAGTGGTGCACATTTTAAAGACAGAGAGCATCGATGTGTATTATCAGATAAAAAGTATTGCTTAATTTAAAATGGAAGTAGTATTGTTTTTTATATGGAAACCATCATGTTTTAAATTTTTTCATGGGTCAGTGGCCGGCGATCGGTGGTGCGTAATTAACAGTACTTATTCATTGGTGTGTTTATTAATTTATAAAGAACCATGTGAATACAACAGTTTGTAGAATTTTTTCGATTTCGCAAGCGCATTGTTATCATATACTAATGTGCATACATATGTGTAACGCAGTGATGTGTATACATATGTTTAACGCACCAGCGTGTACATATTTACTATACGCACCAGTGCGTACTTATTTACTATACACACGGGTATCTTCTGTTGTAAAAAATGTAATTTTTTATATCTAATGATTCATAGTTTTTCTTCTTTCATGGAAATTATAAAAATTCCAAGGGACAAACGAGGGGGAAACCAATACATGGTCGTAGGGATGTCCAAAAAAGTGTACAAGGAGATGGTAAAAGAAATGAACATAATTGCATCATAGGAGGATCCATCCCAACAACAATGTGCATCACAGGTATGTAATCACTAATTTATTCTTTTATGTACATTGAATTTAATTATCGCACGAAATACTTATTTTCAATTATTTTGTTGCAGAAAAGAAAAAATAAATGGAACCGATTTAGTACATAAGACAAGACGACGAGGTAGAAAATGGGTTGATTGCAAAGTTTGTGAGTACTTATATTTTCGGGCTTACTTAAGATTTCATATTTGTTGTGAGCTTCATATTTAAATAATTGATTTACACTCGTCCATGGACGTCTTCTAATA
>ML791768.1:38293-57420 GCA_009831015.1 Picea engelmannii | reverse complement strand
TAAATAACCAAAGTACAATATTGTCTACAAGTGATGAAGAAATGAAGCATGTATGAAACTCGAGCGATGAAAACAGTTCAAGTGATGAATGACGATCAATATAATTGATTGTTACTGCAAGTTGTATGTTTTGGAATATTTGTTTTTGAAAATCAGGGATTTTGTTTAATGTACTAGACATATTGTCCCAATTTCATGAGGACATGTTACCAATAAGTGTAACAAATACATATTGGTTGTATCTTGATTATTGTGGACATTTACATTGTCCCATTTTTTATGGCCATGGGTCTCTTATTCATATATAATAAAAATGGGTTTCTTATTTTATTGCATTGCCGAATGTTGTAAAATTGTGCATTGTTGATTAACTAATATGTGGATGATTTGAAGATATATCCATTTATTTTTCCACTGGTGGAAACCCTCTACGTGTTAGTGTTGTTCGAATCTAGCTTTGATGTCTAAGTATATGGGGAGGGGGGGCCTGCCCCCTCCTAATGAGGAAGCCATTTCCTTCCAAGTTATTTTCTCTACCTCTATTAAATCATCGAAATTGATGGCCCACAAAAATTTTTAATAAACTTGATGAGATGCCAAAGGTTGCACTCCCCCCCACTGCAGCAAGAAAGAAAGCATTAGCAATAGCAGATCGAGGATTGATTGGAAAATTTATACGTATTTGGCCATCTCTGAAAATGGTAGGGTTCTGGTTGGAAAAAAACTGAAAGCCATTAATTAAAGGCTCTCTGATCCATTACTTATGTGGAAGAGGGTTTTTTTCATTCCTTTTTTAACACAATAAAGATAGGGATTTAATTTTTTGTAGTGGACCATATTTTTTAGGAGCAAGAGGAATGTACCTAAATAAATGGACTCCAAACTTTAGTCCAGAGAATGATGTTCCTTCGGCAATTACTGTCTGGGTAAGACTTCCCCATTTGCATCTTCATTGTTGGAATGATGATGCCTTTCAAAGTATTGGGAACTCCATAGGCAAGTATATAGATTGTGTTGAACCAAAAGAACAACTCTACTCCTATGCAACGATATGCATTGAAGTCGATCTCAAGAAGGGAATCCCTGAAGTGGTTGTTCTCACCTTGGACAACTAGGAACATATCCAACAGTTGGACTATGAGCAAATACCATTCAAGTGCAAGTTGTGTCATGAGTATGGCCACTTCGCCATAAATTCTAAGAAGGCAAAGCATGCCCCATATGTTGTTGGAAGGGAGGATCAATGGCAAGCAGTATCAAAGAAAATGGGTCTTGGTGGAAACAAAGGGAAATCGACTGGACCCTCCTCTTCTATCCACCCCCCTACTGGTCCAAAATCACCTAGAAAACTTGTGACTAACCCAACGAAATGCTCTTTAGATACATCAAACAAGTTCGAGTCATTATCACAGCTAGAAGAAACAACAAAGGAAGAATAGCATCCTACCCATGTGGTTAATATAGAAAGTCAAGAGCAACCTTCAGTCCAAATTATCCCTCCTCCTTCTCTCTCAGATGCTACAAAATCAAAATCATCCAAAGATTTTGTCATCTCCCTAAATTATAATCCAATAGATTCCCATCTAGAGGATTCAGAAGCCTTCAAAGATGTAGAAATTACTTTTACATATGTCAAATATAATTCTGAAACATAAAGTTAGGGTGATGAAGGTTTAGAAGATAAATCCTTGGAGGAAATGTTACCAAGGAAATGAAGAAGAAAACCTATGAAATATGTGAGGGAAGAGTAGGCTCAAAGGATATGTTATTGGGTTCTCATAAAATTATTACCTCTATGATGGGGGGTAACTTAAAAAATAACAAGGTAAAAAGTGGGTTAGCTGGGAAAGAGGTGGTTCCCACTCTAATCCCACTAAGTAATGATAAGTGTCTCCTGGAATTGTAGGGGACTTGGCAGCCTCCCTAAAGTTCATGCTGCCAAAGATATTTTTTTCTCTAAAAATCCAAATTTCCTACTTCTTTAGGAGACGAAAATGCAAGCTTTGGGAGTATATAAAATAAGGAACAACATCTGGAGAAACAAAAAATAAATAGCATAGGATGAAAGAGGCACTTCTGTAGGGTTATGTACTCTTTGTAATGAATAAGAGGTAAGTTTGATCCATGATTCCACCTCCCCTCACTGGATTCAAATAAAAATTGCATAAATTGAACAACTTCACATTCTTTGTTGTTAATGTGTACATGCCCATGAATCCTCATGAAAAAGATGAATGTTGGAATTCAATCTCTACATTGATGGAATATGCCTCTTCAAAACCTTGTATTCTAGCAGGAGACTTCAACCTAATTAGATATCATTCTGAAAAAAGGGGAGGAATTTTTGGCAGAGACCCCTTTCATTTATCTCTTGAGAATCTCCTCTCTGATTGGGATCCTTTAGAAATTATTCCTAAAAGATGAAAGTACACTTGATCAAGCATGAGAGCAGGGTTGGGCCATATTACTGCTAGGTTGGATCATTTCTTAGTCCATAGTATTTTCCTTCATTTGAACCCCTCCATAAATATTTCCCTCCCATATCTCATATCATAAACCCATCTCTCTTCACCTTAAGTCCCTTCCAAACTATGGACCTCTTCCTTTCTGTTTTAATCACATTTTGCTCCATCATCAGGAGTTTGTTGACCTAATTACTCTTACCTTGAATACATGGATCCCTAGAACTATAATTTACATATGGGACAAAAACTAATGTTGGTCAAACAAGCACTCAAATAATGGACTAAAATTCATTATGTCAATCCCACTTCAGAAAAAATTCTTCTCAAAACCAAACTAGATGAGTTCCAAAAATCTATTAAGGGGTAAGACATAACTCCCCAAATTCATTGATCTAGGGGATCAAAAAAATGCTCAAAAATCAAAGTGTTTGGAATTTCTTGAAAACGGACTCATGCGTAGGCCTTGTCCTTACGATCCTAACGCAACTTGAACAAGTTCAAACGAATGTCATATACGAGAGATATCGTTTTTTGTCTGCTTTTCCAAACATGAAAATTTTTTGTTGATTGTACAATATGTACTGCTGACTATATATTATATACTGTTGATTGTGCAGACCCTACTGACATGTGGCAGGGTGACTGTACTGACACGTGGAAAGTGGTGACCTGGCAGGTGATTGGCACATGAGGTGGACCTATCCGTTTTCAACATGTGGTGTGTTGGTGGACCAACGTTATGGTGCCATGTGGCACCCTTCCGTAGTGTAAAAACTTTGGTTGGAGTTCACAGGGGTCGAACCCACGACCTCTAGGAGTGGCAGTTTGTTGGCGCAGGCTGAGCTACCAACCTGCCTGCCATTTGAATATTAACCCTATAGTACTAAACCACTATTTGAATTTGCATAATCATTCAACCAAGTGGAGAAAGGGTAGGGGCCTAGCCCAAACCCTTGGTTATGTATTTACATACGACCTTTCCAAATGACCCCAAGCGCGGGGACTCCCACATGACCATTAGCATAGGAAATTTACAATCCAACCAAGCACTCCATCCAATGGTTAAGCCACGCACGGGCCCCAACAGGTCCAGATTTAGAGCTAGAACATGGCCACATGGAGGCCATGCGATCGACACCTCCAACGATTAAGACGTTTGGCGTGCTAACTATTCGACAGAATGCCACGATTTGTGAAATGCACGTGGGTGTTGGGTTTTGGCATGGAAATGTGCTCCGGAGCTAGGTTGTTGACACACGGGTGTGTTTTGGCGAGCAGAGACAACAAATAATTGGGAGAAACCTCCAGGAAGTGATTCCAACTCAGTTTTTGGCCAAACCAGGTGCAAAAGAGCCCAGCTAGGGGTTTTTGGATGTTCTGGAGCCATTGAAGCAATCTATTTTTCATTATGAGCATTGTAAAGCACTAATTTTGACACTTTGATCATTTAATGAAAATGATCCATTGGAAGTTGGACTAGGAGATGTAGCCCAAGAGAGGGGTGAACTCCTTTATCATTTTGTTGGTGTTAATGTGTTTACTTTTATGGTTGTTATGTATTTTTATGTTGGTCATGATTATGTAAAAACTCATTAAGTTTTATGTGTTTGTAACTTGATCCTATTACCCAAGCACATACAAATTTCACTTGTGATTTTAAAGAGACTCAAGCCTTTTCAATTTTAGATCATTCATCAAGAGGAAATTAACCTCCAATGCCAATATCAACAATTTCTGGAAAAAAAATTAAAAAAAAAATAAGTTATCGCGTCTAAAGTCTCAGAGCCTCTAGTACAGGAAGGGGACAAAAATACCAATTTTTTTCATAACCAAGCTAAATCTAGAAAAAGCAAAAACAATGTGTCTAAGATGTTGGACAACTAAGAGGGGGGGGCTGTGAATCAGTTATTATTGTGTTTAACAACTATGCCCATTTCAAACTCTTTACAAAACACTCAATAATGATCACGATAATGTAGGGAAGTAAGCAATAGAATATTTGACATCAATCACACACATGAAATATACAGAGAAATATATTTCCTGAGGAAACCCATACAGGGAAAAACCTCTTCTTCTTGATATGATAAGTAATCTTTATTTTATGTACATTATCATTCTTATGAGCACCAACTCCTTTTGAGACTACCACCTATGTTTTACAAGCAACAACTTGTTGAGAGCACCAACTCTCTGGTTTCTCTAGCACCCACTAGAAGGAAACACCAACTCCCTGAGTGTTCCAGTACTAACTGGATGGAAGCACCAACTTTATGAGTGTTACAACACCAATTGGATGGAAGCACCAACTTCGAGTTACACATGCACCAACCTATATAACAGAGAACAATAGTTATCCCTTGCACCACCCTACCACCCTGGTTTTTCTGGCTGCAACCAAATGGAAGCTACAACTCCATGTGTTCAAGCACCCACTTGAAACTTTGAGGACAACAGTTCTCCCTAGAACCACCCCACCACCCTAATTATAAAAACTTTGTTACTAAAACTTATTACAGTGATACAGTGTTTGTCAAAGGGCTTACCAGTTTCATCATTGTTCTGCTATACTACTCTACTATGCCTGCATCAGTGTCTTCCTACTCGCATCTTATTGAGCTTCCTGATCTTCTGCTATGTCCCTGCATGCACACCTTGACTTTCTCTTCCTCTCTCAGTTTTGAATTTTTGTTCTACGTCTTTCTTCTGCGCTTTATGCTCTGTGTATTATTTCCATTCTGTGTTATGCCTCTTCTATGAATTTCAGTTGTTGTGCACATCATTCTTCTACCCGCATGAATAACTCTCAACAAAAGAAACCATCTCTTATCTGTTTTGTGTATATTTATCATGCCAAGTCCTCTTCCAGATCATACACCTAACTCTTTGTTCTCTCTAGTGATCATGATGAGTTTGTTCTTCATCAGTGTTCGTTATCCTGAGATTCTTTGGCGTCTTTGGCAGTTACAGTCTTCGATGCTTTTCCATCTGTTAATTGTCTCTATGATGAGTCTTCATCCTACTGGGAGTTACCTCAAGACTCTTCAGTTTCTATGGCGATCACCCTGAAGTTCTTTGAATTCTCTGGAGGTTATGCTCAGTGTGTTCATCATCAGTGGGAATTATCCTAATATTCCTTGGCTTCTCTAGCAGTTGAAACTCTTTGTCTTCTTTAATCCCCTTCCTTCATGTGACCATTGGCAGTGACCCCATCGCCTATTCAAAAGGCATCTCCCGATCTCGGTCTAGTGAGCGCTAGCTCTTTTTCATGATATGACGTTCGACTATGAACTTCACATGACCACACGATTGCAGATGCGTCCATAGGTGGTTTGAGGGAAACCCACTTTTCGCCCCGCAATTCACTACGAGCCTCCACGCATCCTTTCTCCAAAATTGTGGTTTCGATTGCGACCTACTCATGAAAAATTAAGACTCGAGCATGTTCTGGTGCCACAATGCGACGGGATTGTCAATATTATGATCTTGACGGTGATCCTAAAACGGATGGATCAAATCGGATGGTTTATTTCATGGAAACAAATCAATGGTCATATTTGATCCTCACACTCATCCTTTCATTGTTCAATCTGAGGGCTAGGAATTAATCAACCATTGAGATGGGCAGTTGTCGGAACTTTTCCCTTTAGAACTTTGGGATATCATCTTTTCAACCTTACACTATCCTTCCACTGTATTATGATCAACGGTTGAGAATACATCCGAAGTGATCTTTCAGATCGGACAACTCGTGTCCTTGCTGAGGTGATTTGTTGACGTGGGTGAGATGTGTAGGCAGTGTAGTGGAGAGTGGAGGCAGAGCGTTGTAGTGGAGTGTGACATGTAGCGGGTAGTGGAGTGTGACATGTAGAGGGTAGTGGAGTGTGACATCGAAGCACGAAAGTGGTATGTATCAGTGGTTTGGTGGTTTACTCGGAGGGGAGGTCAGGCGGTAAGTGGTAATGAGAGAGGGGGGTCCAAGTTAATAGAAAGGTGACACGAATGAGGTTCCCACAAGGAAAATACCACCAACTCGGACCCCCCCCCACGGTTAAAGGAAGAACGCTTGGGGGGGTTTGATATGCCCTGTCGACCATAGATCTGAGTCCCCGATTCTGCGCCACTGAGATCAGCACACCCTTTACCCAACTTATCATGTCCTTGCACTTTAGAATGATCTGACGGCTGCAATATTCTTCAAATGATCCGATGGTCGAGAACATATTTTGGTTCTCTGGGTCTCTAGACTTCAGAGATTTCAAATCTCAAACTGACGTCTTGAAGTGAGATTTTTTCTAGAGAGTAACCTCCTTACATATTTATACCTGAAACAAATGATGTTCGTTGGATCAAGATCTTAGATCAACTGCCCAATCTATCTACGATGCATCTCTTCTAGATTATCTTGTCCTTCCACTTAGAATGATCCAACGTCTGACGAAAATTCACGTTTGATCTGACAGCTGACGAGTATTCGGATAATCGAATTCTCAACTCTTTAGCCCCATTTAACTTACCCTTCAATTAATTTGATCCAACGGTTGACGGATATTTGGGTGATCGTGATCTCAGATCTCAGCCCTTGCTTATCCTATCCTTCCACTAATTCAATCCGATGGTCATTGCATTTTCTCTAGATCCGATGGTCCACATTCATTTCGGATTTCGAGCTTCGGGTATTTCAACTTTCAAGTTGCCAATTCTTCTGAAGTGAGATTCCCCGAACGGTAACCTCCTCGCAAATCCACTAGATCTAACAACTGTTGGTCTTTTGGATCAGTGATCCAACAGCCATTATCACTCTTCCTCCTGATATTTTGATCTCTCTGACTTAGAATATTTTCTAAGTGTTCATAGGTATCAACCTTTGCACCTCCTGCAAGTCTGTATCTTGGACCTCATCTGCAATTCTGGAAACTGCTATCTATTATGAGATTTCTTGTTTCTGCATATTCTTCACTTCTCCTCCTGAGCTTATGATTTTCCTGTAAAACATCGACGTTGGTGTTCTTTCCATCAATGATAATCACACTCTTTCCTGTAAAACATGCCAACAATCTCCCCTTTTGGCATTGATGGCAACCCTAAAAGGTTGTTGCTTGGACCTCCAACTGTAGCATCCGGACCACTCCTTTTCTCCCCCTTTGAAATCAATGTCAAAGAAAACATGTTTCCCCTGAGTTGTTGCAGTGATTTGCGGAGGTATTAGATATTCAACCAACACATACTCCTCCTGAAAAGATGGACTCTCTTAGGTTGATAATGGGGTCACGCCCAACTTCTGGTATAGATACTCAAACTGAGCTTTTGCAAGTGTTTTAGTGAATATATCAGCAATCTGGTCTTTGGATGGAATATAATGCAAAGAAACAACAGTGTTGGTCACCTGTTCCCTCAAGAAGTGATACTTTATGGGTATATGCTTGTTCTTGGAGTGAAATACAGGATTCTTTGACACACTGATTGCACTAGTATTATCACAATGAATTGGGATCAGTGCAGTATAATTTACCTCCAAGTCTACAAGTGTTTTAATTATCCATAATACTTGGGTACACCAAGTGTCAGCTGCAATGTACTCGGCTTATGTAGTCGATAAGGAAATGGAACCTTGCTTCTTTATCAACCATGCTACAAGAGAATCTCCTAAGAAGAATGCACCTCCACTCGTGCTTTTCCTTTCATCCATGCAGTTAGCCCAATCAGCATCTGAATAGACTGATAATTGAAAATTATGATTCCTAGGATACCATAGGCCATAGTTCATTGTTCCTTTCAAATATTTGAATATTGTTTTCACGGCTATCAAATGACTCTGTTTAGGTGCAAACTGATACCTTCCTACCATTCCAATAGCATGCATTATGTTTGGACAAGATGTTTTGATGTACAACAGGTTGCCTATCATAGACCTATATGAACTCTGATCAACATTAGGTGAGTCATCATCCTTGCTTAGCTTGCATCCAATGACCATAGGTGTGCTCACAGGTGTAGAATCTTCCATTTGAAACCTTTTCAATATTTCTCCTCAGAAAGAAATATTCCTTTAGACCTCTGAGTAATTTGCAGACCAAGAAAAAATGGCAATTCCCCTATCACAGACATTTCAAATTCAGACTGCATGGCAGAAGCAAACCATTTTACTAGTGAATCATTATTACTTCCAAAGGTGATGTCATATACATAGACCAACACAATGAGAAAATCACTACCCTTTGTTTTGATATATAAATTGTTGTCAATTATTCCTCTCTTGAACCCTTTGTCTTGAAGATACTTATCCAGTCTGTAGTACCAGGCACGAGGAGCTTGTTTCAACCCATATAAGGCTTTATTCAACTTGCAAACAAAGTCAGGGTTATCTGACAGTTGGAAACCTTCTGGTTGTTCCACATAGATTTCTTCTGTTAGATCTCCATTTAGAAAAGTTGACTTGACATCCATTTGATAGACTTTAAACTTATTATGACAAGCATAGGCAAGAAACATTCTAATAGCTTCTAATCTTGCTATGGGCGCAAATGTTTCATCAAAATCCAGTCCTTCTATTTGAGCATATCCTTTACAGACCAATATGGCTTTATTCCTAACTATTTGTCCTTGTTCATTCATTTTATTTTTAAACAGCCATTTGGACCTAATTACATTCTTATCTGTCAGTCTAGGAACAAGCTCCCAAGTATTGTTCTTCTCAATCTGATCCAGTTCCTCATTCATTGATTTTAACCAATTTACATATTCACTAGCTTCATTGAAATTATTGGGTTCCACCATGGATATGAAGGCTATATGTGATTTCTCGGTGTCTTTGATTATCCTTTTCCTAGTTTGTACACCTTTGTCTTTCTCACCAATTATCTGACTTGCAGGATGATTCTTTTGAGTAATTTTGGAGGAAGTATTTGATGTTGTTTGTTGATTTGAGCCTGCCTGAGTGTTTGTATCTTCATCTGACTCAGAGTCTTATTTTTATGATCCTTGGACCTGTTCATCTTCATATTTGACTATATCCTTTGTGGTTGATTCAATATTGATCACCTCTCTTACTGGGATTCCTTCATCAACTTTTATGTCAATACAATCAACCAATTTATGCAAACTCTTATTATAGCATATGTTTTCTTTGTTGTTTTGTAGCATACCCTAAGAAGACGCCTTCATCAGCCCTGTCATCATACTTGCCAAGGTTTTGATTATTATTCTTTACGTAGCACTTACTCCCAAAGACTTTGAAGTGTTTGATTGAAGCGGGTCTTCCATACCATAGTTCATAAGATGTCTTGTCATTGTGTGGTCTAAGGTGAGCTTTGTTAAGAATATGGATTGTTGTGTGTATTGCTTCTACCCAGTAGGCTTGACCAATGTTCTTCTCATTCATCATTGACTTGGCCATTTGTTGAACTATTCTGTTTTGCCTCTCAACTACTCCATTTTGTTGTGGATTTCCTGGGATTGTGTATTCTCTTTTGATCCCATGTTTATCATAGAATTCCTTGAAATAACTTGACATTAATTATCCTCCTCTACCTGATCTTACAACCTTTAATTTGTTGCATGTTTGATTCTCAGTTAAAGCCTTAAATATTTTAAATTTCTCAAATGCTTCAGCTTTTTCTTTGAGAAAAACAACCCAAGTGAGTCTAGAGTAATCATCAATGATCAGCATGAAGTAGTTTTCCTTCCATCTGCCTTCCTGTATTGATGGTCCACATAAATCCATATGAAATAATTGGAGTGGTTTATCTGTTGAAGTAGAGCTCTTGGATTTAAATTGTGTCCTAGTTAGCTTTCCCACTTGGCAGGGTTTACACACAGAATCGTGTGGCTTTGATATTCTTGGAAGATCTTTTATTGCCTCAAGATTTCTGAGCTTGATTAAGTGGTCAAAGTTTAGATGTCCAAGTCTCCTATGCCATAACCATTTTTCATCATGTTTTCTTAGATGACACTCTTCTCTATCTTCTTTCAGTACATATACATTATTATTTGTCCTTATGCCTTTAGCCACCACTTGTCCTGAGTTTACAGACTTTATCTTACAATATTTGGAAGTGAACACCACTTCATATCCTCTGTCACACATTTGACTTACACTGAGAAAATTATGTTTCAGCCCATATACAAGCAGAACATCCTGGGCTTTTCCTTTACCATTACTCAAACTCACCATCCCTTTACCCTTGATTTTACCTAGTTCATCATTTCCAAAGGTCACATTTCCTGTTTTTATTTTACTAATAGACAGAAACTTATCCTTGTCTCCAGTCATGTGCTTGGAACATCCACTATCTATATACCAGGGGTCTTTTTGTTTTTGTGATGAAAGTACTAGACTACATTTTTCACTATCTTTATTTTTCCAAGTGCTAGCATTTTTTGCTAGGGGTTTTATCCTTTGATCTACTTTGTAATTATTTAGATGGCAGTATGCAGCTTTGTGCCCAAATTTATGAAAGTTATAGAATTCGAGCTCATTTTTCAATAGGTCAAAGTGATTGGTGCAACTTTATCTACTCATTGGTTGTTTAGTTCTATGTTGCAAAGATTGTGTATTTCTTGATCTCCTCAGTTTCATGTATCTAAACTTAATTTGACAATTTGCAATCTTATGACCAAAACTAGAGCAATAAAAACAGTAACCATGGAAGAAATTGTGGTACTTGAAGGATGGCCTTCTTATTTCCATTTGTTGCTCCATCTTCTGATATCTTTGTTTTTTATCAGGTATCATCTTGTCTTTATTTGGTGGCGGAGTACTCACATGGTCTGATTGTCTGTTGACTTGGAACTTGATCATCTTTATTGGCTCTTTGATTTCTAGTTGTTTTTTGCTTGAACCACTTACATAGCCTAATCCAGTCTTCAACAAAGGAGATCTTTGTTTTCTCAAAATGTCATTTAGTTCTGCCGAGGCTTTAATGCTTGGAATATTTTGGAGACGTAATGCTTTAAACTTCTCCATCTCTTTCCTGGTTTTTACTACCTGTTCTTCCAAGGCTTCACATATTGCCTTCTTTTCTGATAATTGTTGTTTTAGAATGTCCTCTATTTTCTTTGCCTCTTCTAATTCCACTTTTAGCAGGGAAAAGTCTTCATCGGGTTTTTTACTGTCTTTCTCGAACTGTATCAGCAATTGTTTTTGCTTTTTCTTCTTAAATCTGAGTCTAGCAATTTCTTCTAAGGAACTGATCAGTTCTCCTTCCAAGTCAACCACAGCTTCTTCATCATTTTCATCACTTCCTATGCTTTCATTATCATAATCCTCTTTGGCCATAAGCATAAATTCATTAACCTTATCTTCACAAGAACAATCACTATCTGTGTCTCCTGAGGAGTCATCATTGTTTACACATAAACTTTTCTTTTTACGAAATCTCTTGGATTTGTACTTATCTTCACCTTCAAAGTTCTAGTCCTTCTTCTTGTGTTGACACTTAGATGCAAAGTGACCTATCTTTCCATGGTTAAAACATTTGAAGGGAACTTGCCTTGGTACTTGCATGATCCTTTCTTTAGTCTTCTCACAAATTTTGCTTCAATTTCATCAGGCTCAAAATCCTCATTCTTATCTGCTTTAAATGATGCTTCTCTAGAGGTGGGTTTATCCTTAATAATCCTCATTTCATAAGTAGTTAGAGTTCCTAGAAGTTGATCAATAGACAAAGTCTTAAGATTATTCAATTCTTCTATTGCAGAAACTTTTGGATTAAATCTATTTGGTAGAGATCTTTAAATCTTCTGAACTAAAAATAAGTCTTCAATCTTCTCACCAAGACCCTCATGGCATTCACAAGCTCCTCAACTCTTAAGAAAAAATTATTGACGGTTTCATCCTCATTCATCTTTAGTTGTTCAAACTGTAATCTATAGGTTTGAAGCTTGGCATCCTTTACCTTCTCATTATCTTCATAACTGCTAATGATTTTGTCTCACATTTCTTTGGCAGATTCTAAGTGCATAACATTTACAATTTTTTCTTCTACAAGCCCAATCGGAATAGCATTCATAGCCTTATCATTGAAGTTGAATTCTAGCTTCTCATCCTTATTAGCTAGTACAACTGGCTTTACATAACCAGTCTCTACCACATCCCAGACATCTGCACCTAAATCCATTATGTAGTTTCTCATCCTAACTTTCCAGAAGCCAAAGTTTTTTCCATTGAACAGGTGGGGCTTATTGGTTGAAGTTCCTTCATGACTTGTCATGCTTAAGCTTATTGATCTACCTTTAAATAAAAGGAATCGTCTATGATACCAATTGTTGGATAACTGAGAGGGGGGGGTGAATTAGTTGTTATTGTGCTTAAACAATTATGCCCATTTCAAACTCTTTACAGAACACTCAATGACGGTGACAATAATGCAGGGAAGTAAGCAATAGAATATTCAACATCAATCACACACATGAAATATACAGAGACAGATATTTCATGAGGAAACCCATAAAGGGAAAACCCTCTTCTTCTTGATATGATAAGTAATCTTTATTTTTTGTACATTATCATTCTTATGAGCACCAACTCCTTTTGAGACTACAACCTCTGTATTACAAGCAACAACTTGCTGAGAGCACCAACTCTCTGGTTTCTCTAGCACCCACTAGAAGGAAGCACCAACTCTGTGAGTGTTCCAACACCAACTGAATGGAAGCACCAACCTCCTGAGTGTTCCAGCACCAACTAGATGGAAGCACCAACTTCCATTTACACAGGCACCAACCTATATAACAGAGAACAATAGTTCTCCCTTGCACCACCCTACCACCCTAGTTTTTCTGGCTACAACTCCCTGTGTTCAAGCACCCACTTGAAACTCTGAGGACAATAGTCCTCCCTAGCACCACTCCACCAGCCTGATTATAAAAACTTTGTTACTAAAACTTATTACAGTGATACATTGTTTGTCAAAGGGCTTACCAGTCTCATCATTGTTCTGTTGTACTTCTCTGCTCTTCCTGCATTGGTGTCTTCCTTCTCGCATATTCTTGAGCTTCATGATCTTCTTCTCTGTCTCTGCATGCGCACCTCGGCTTTCTCTTCCTCTCTCAAATATGAATTTATGTTCTATTTCTTTCTTCTGTGCTTTATGCTCTGTGTATTATTTCCATTCTATGTGCTATACCTCTTTTTTGAATTTCAGTTGTTGCACATAGCATGCTTCTACCCACATGCATAACTCTCAACAGAAGCAACCACCTCTTCTATGTTCTGTGTATATTTATCATGCCAAGTCCTCTGCCAAATCATACACCTAACTCTTTGTTCTCTCTGGTGATCATGTTGAGTATGTTCTTCATCGGTGGTCATTATCCTGAGATTCTTTGGCTTCTCTGGTAGTTACAGTCTTCGACACTTTTCCATATGTAAATTGTCTCTATGATGAGTCTTCATCCTACTTGTAGTTACCTCGAGACTCTTCAGTTCCTCTGACGATCACCCTGAATCTCTTTGAATTCTCTGGCGGTTATGCTCAATGTGTTCATCATCAGTGGGTGTTATCCTGAGATTCCTTGGCTTCTCTGGTAATCGAAACTCTTTGTCTTCTCTGTCAGTTACAACCAGTCGTCTTTGGCTTCTTTGGATTCTAAGCCCCTTCCTTCACATGACCACTGGCGGTGACCCAATCGCATATTCAAAAGGCACTTCCCGATCTCGGTCTAGTGAGTGCTAGCTCTTTTTCATGATATGATCTTGGGCTATGAACTTCACGTGACCACATGATTGCAGGCGCATCCATAGGCGGTTTGAGGGAAACCTGCTTTTTGCCCCGCAATTCACTATGAGCCTCCATGCATCCTTTCTCCAAAACTGTGGTTTCAATTGCGACCCACTCATGAAAAATAAGACTTGAGCAAGTTATGTCCCCACAATGCGACGAGACCGTCAATCTTACGATCTTGATGGTGATCCTGAAACGGACGGATCAGATCGAACAGTTTATTTCACGGAAACAAATCAATGGTCAGATTTTATCCTTACACACATCATTTCATTGTTCAATCCAACGTCTAGGACTTAATCAACCATTGAGATGGACGGTTTTCGAAACTTCACCCTTCGAAACTTCTGTATTTCAGCTTTTCAACCTTACACTATCCTTCCATTGTACTATGATCAACGGTTGAGACTACACTCGAAGTGATCTTTCAGATCGAACGACTCATGTCCTTGCTAAGGTGGTATGCTGACGTGGATGAGACGTGTAGGCAGTGTAGTGGAGAGTGGATTCAAAGCGCGGTAGTGGAGTGTGACGTGTAGCGGGTAGTGGAGTGTGGCGTCGGAGTACGAAGGTGGTATGTATGAGTGGCTTGGTGGTTTACTTGGAGGGGGGGTCAGGCGGTAAGTGATAATGAGTGAGAGGGATCTGATTTAATAGAAAGGTGACATGTATGAGGGCCCCACAAGGAAAATACCACCAACTCGGACCCCCCTGCACTGTTAAAGGCACAAATCTCGGGTGGGGTCTGATATGCCCTGTCAACCGTAGATCTGAGTCCCCGATTCTCGACCGCTGAGACTAGCGCGCCCTTTACCCAACTTATCATGTCCTTCCACTTTAGAATAATCTGACGGCTGCGATCTTCTTTGGACGATCTAACAATCGAGAACGTATTTCATCTCTCCAGGTCTCCAGACTTCTGAGATTTAAAATCTCAAATTGACGTCTTGAAGTGAGATTTTTTCCGGAGACTAACCTCCTCACATATTTATACCCGAAACGAATGACGTTTGTTGGAGTAGGATCTTAGATCAACATCCCGATCTATCTATGATGCATCTCTTCTAGCTTATCCTGTCCTTCCACTTAGAATGTTCAAATGGCTAACGGAAATTCATGTTTGATCCGACGGCTGACAGGTATTCGGATAATCAAATTCTCAACTCTTTAGCCCCGTTTAACTTACCCTTCAATTAATTCGATCTGACAGTCGACGGATATCCAGGTGATCGTGATCTAAGATCTCAACCCTTGCTTATCATGTCCTTCCACTAATTCAATCCGAAAGTCATCGCATTTTTCTCCAGATACGATGGTCCACATTCATTTCAGATTTCGGGCTTCAGGTAATTCAATTTTAAGGTTGCCAATTCTTCTGAAGTGAGATTCCCTGAATGGTAACCTCCTCATAAATACACTGGATCTAATGGGTGTTGGTATTTTGGATCGGTGATCCAATGGTCATTGTCGCTCTTCCTCTTGAGCTTCTAATCTCTCCGACTTAGAATACTTTCTAAGTGTTCACGGGTCTCGACCTTTGCTCCTCCTGCGAGTCTATCTCTTGGACCTCGTCTGCAATTTTGGAAACTACTATCTCTTATGAGCTTTCTTGTTTATGCATATTGTTCGCTTCTCCTCCTGAGCTTATGATTTTCCTGTAAAACATCGACGATGTTTTTGTTACCATCAATGAAAATCACACGCTTTCCTATAAAACATGCCAACATAAGATATCTTTAGAGGATGGCACTATTGTTTCTAACTTATCTAAAATTAAGAATGTAGTCAAATCTCATTTTGAGAAACTATACACACTTCACAGTAATGTGTCCCGAGACATTCTCAATACCATTCTTGAACACATCCCAACCTTGATTTAAAAGGAGGACAATCTGGATCTCACTAAAACCTTTTAAGAAGAATAAATGTGTGATGTAGTTTGGAGTTTGGAGCTAGACAAAGCTCATGACCCTGATGGTTTCCCTATAGCCTTCTAAAGAGATTTATGGGATCTCATTAAGTATGACTTAAAATGTATGCTCCAATATTCCCACAAATCCTACCCCCTTGGAGGAAGTACCAATTCCTCCTTCCTTGCATTGATTCCCAAAGAAACAAACCCTACTTCTTTCTGCCATTTCAAACCTATATCCCTCTACAACTCTTCTTATAAGACTATGACAAAAAAAGTAGCCACCCATCTCAAAAATGTTCTTCCCAAAATAATCTCATCTAATCAAGGAGGCTTCATACAAAATAGACAAATTGTGGACAATATAGTGCTTGTACAAGAGGCAATTCACTCAAGTGATACCTCCAAAAATAAAGGCATGGTCATAAAGCTTGATATGGCTAATTCCTTTGACCAAGTCCATCACACTTTTATTTTCATGGTTATGAAAAAGGTTGGCTTTAGTACATCTTTTATTATAATGGTGGGTGCTTGTATTGGGAAGCCTTGGATAGCTCCACTTGTAAATGGTAGACCTACTTCCTCTTATAAATAAGCAGATGACTATGTTAGATTTTTCCCTTATCCCCTCTCCTCTTCTTGATCATAGCTAAAACTCTAAGAAAGAAATTGGAATTTGAAAGAACCAGTGGGAATCTTCCAAGCTTACAAATTGCAAGAGGAGTGAAAAATATTAACCATTCTCAATTTTCAGATGATGCTTTACTACCTGGGGGAGCCTCATTAATCATAGCCTCCATATTTAATCATATTCTTGACTCCTTTCTCAATGCATCAGAAGGAGAATTCAATAATCATAAATGTCAAGTTTTTGGATGGAATACACCTATTAGAATAATGAGGTCCATAGTTGCAATTTTTCAGTTCACCCTGGTGGACAATTGGATTGCATTCTAGTATCTAGGCATTCCCATATCTATAAGATCCTCTTGCACTCATATTTGGAAACAGATTCGTGATAAAATCAACAAGAAATTAAACCAGTGGGGATCTCAATGGATTAATCTGGCAGGCAAGGTGATTTTTATCAAAGTTGTACTATATGCTCTCCCAATTTATCAAAGTTCTAATCTAGTATCTCCTAAAGGCATATCCAAAAGAATTTCTATCAAGATTCGAAATTTTATTTGGCGAGGGAAATCAAATATAAAAAAATTCCACTTGATAAATTGGATCCAAGTCACCAATATTAAATCTCATGGTGGACTAGGAATAAGGGAACCAGATTTGATGAACCAAGCACTAGGTGAAAAACTTTTGTGGAGACTAATAACGGGCAAAGTGGAATGGTGGAAACAAGATCTTTGGAATAAATACTTCTATGGATCAAGGAGGAAAAATTCTACTGTTCGACCAAAAGGTACCACTGGAAGTTCTATTTTCAAACTTTTGCTTTCAATCAGCCCCCTTATCACGAAAATATTAAATTGGATACCTGGAAATGGAAGTTTGATAAATCCATGGGAAGACAAAATCATGGGAAGTGGAAATACTGAAATATTAATGAACCTTCTTTTTGTTCGAGGATGGATAGAATCTCAAGGTTTTCACACATTATCATATTTATCTATATGGGATATGGATGGTACCTAGATTACATGGAAATAACTTCATCTCCCTCCTCACCTTAACGAACTCTTCAATCAGTTCATCAGTTTCTTACAAGTGTGTGCACCTCACAATCAAAATGATCAAGATACTCGTGGTTGGGTTCATCTCTTCACATATTAAAAAAGGATTTTTTTTATTTTGGAATCCTCATACATTCACCCTTGAGCTAGTTGATGGAACAAATTTTGGCATAATGATGGTATTCCCAAGATTAATTTCTTTTGTTGGTTACTTGATCTAGGAGGATCTGAAACACTCAAAGAAGTCCAGGAGGATCCATAAATGCTCAAACTTTGATCATATTGTATTCTCTCAAAAATGAATTCATTATGTAGAGCTCGGCAAGACCTTTAAAACGGTGAAAAAATCGCCTCAAATAGAGTTCATATGAGAAAGTTATGACTTTTCAAAGTTTTGGTCAAACAAGGTCAACATGTCAAAAAGGGGTGACACGTGGCACCATTGGAAGGGTAACACGTGACCTTTAAAAATTTTGGGGTGTTGCCCCGAACGTTGTGCGTAAACAGGGGGGCGCATACCTGCCCCCCCTTGGGACCCCCTAGGAAAGCGCCCAGCGCACACGACACAAAGACCACTACTAGAGGGATCGTCATACGCAGTTGTCATATCTGACACACCCACACACACACATGAAAAGAATATAACACATACCCAACATTCTCCCACTTGTTGTTTTCTTTGCATCCAGGGGTCCAGGGGATTATATAGTCAACAATCGAGGGCAGCAATGCCCATTGTTACTCTACACCAAGAAAAATTTGCTGTGCTTACAAACTTTGTCAATGAATCTGCAACATTCTTCAAAGTGTCAACCTTTTCCAACAACACCTTCTTTTGCTCAACCATGTCTCTCACAAAGTGATATTGAACATCAATATGTTGTGTCTTCGAATGATAAGCTAGGTTCTTTTCCAGGAAGATTTCACTCTGACTATTACAATCTAATCTCACTGCTTGTTGTACCAACCCAATACCTGAACACAATCTTTGTAACCTTATTGCTTCCTTGCTTGCATGAGTGGCTATCATGTATTCAACTTCTGTAGTTGAAAGTGCCACTACAGCCTATCTTTTTCTCATCCAACTGATTGCTCATCCAAATAGGTTAAACATATACCCACTTGTAGATCTTCTGCAATCCATATCTCCAGCCCAGTCTGCATCAACAAAGTCATGTATGTCCACCACTCTGTCCAATCCTGGTCTTCCTTGGTAGCACAATCCATAACTGGTAGTGCCACGAAGATACCTGAAGACCCTCTTTACTGTTGTCCAATGCTCCTTCCCTGGTTTTGACATATACCTACTCAAAACTCCCACTACATGTGCAATGTT